>CM059206.1:195000-225000 GCA_030347435.1 Clarias fuscus | reverse complement strand
TTGACATATTCAGTTAACATATAAACAGCTAAAATAATGTAATTTAGTATAATAAGATGATATATAAGTAAAACCACAGTAAAGTACGTTTGAAAACAGATTTGCTAGTTATCAAGTTAACGTTATAGTGGACTATTTAAAAAAAACTGTAGAAATGCAAAAAGCTAATAGTCACACTGTTCTGTTATTTGCATTCTCTAAAAACCACCACAATCACTAAATGTAATATTCTACTGTTATTCACACCGTGTAATTTAAGCTAATCTAAAGTAGCGCTATTTAACTAATCACTATTCCTCATGAGGTGATTGCGCAATGTGATGTTAGTGAGTAGCAAGTAGCAAGCAACATGCTGTGCTAAATAAATAGGTTTTTAGTCTAGACTTAAAAAGTCTCGAACATTAACTGGAAGACTATTCCATAACTTTGGGGGTTTGTAAGAATAAGCTCCGCCCCCTGCTGTAGTTTTCATTATACGCGGTACTGACAAGCAGCCTGCATCCTTGGATTGGTGGCGGATCGTAAGAGCCAATGATGTGAAGATCAAATAGGGGTGATGTGCTCGTATCTTCTGGTTCTAGTGAAGACTCCCGCTGCTGCATTCTGTACTAACTGAAGCTTCCTGAAGCCTTTACACTGAAGGGGCATTACACTAGTCCGTTTTTGAGCAGATAACAGGAGGAGATGTCATTAGCCTAGCGACGGGAAGAAACGATATACTGGCTAATTTGGCCAAAGCATACAGATGGTGAATAGGATAGGCTGAAGAACTGAGCATTGAGGGAACACACAGGTTATAGGTAACACAGAATCTCCAAAATGTTCAACACATAGATTTGGACCCAGCACAGAGAAGGACAATGTTGAATATAGCTGTCCAGTCAAGGAGGGTCAGAAGAGAGGGGCAGTCTGTATCAGCAGGGCATTTATAACCCAACGAAGCACTGTTTCAGTGCCTTGATCCAATCAGAACCCAGACTGAATCTTATTAATGAGGGTGGTGTAGCTGAGATGTTCAAAAAGCTGAGTATAATGCACTAGCTCGAAAAACTCGGAAAGAATGAGAAGATTTCAAATGTGCTGGAAGGGGGCAGGATTTCAGCATCCATAGTGGACTTTGTGACATGGTCACTTTGGTTTCAGAGCCGGTGAGACGCTGCTGAGGTGAGGAGGAGCTGAGGTTTAACTTGAGGTTATTGGGTGCAGTGAGAGGGTTTCATCCTGATAATGACGTCCACAGCTATGCTTCATGTGACCTCATTAAAAACACACAGGAGAGTCTCCAGGCTGAGGATCAATACATCAGGATTGTTATTTATGTTGGAGTCTCAGGAGAAGTAGCTTCTATGAGTTCATCAGTTTGTTCCTGTTGGTGAACCTGACTGAGTCTAAAGGTTCTGTACAGATGGACCGATGGTTAAGTGCTTCGTCAGTGCTTTATTTTTCTAAAGTTCTTTGTTGAAATCTTTGTTTTCCACATAAACATTAAAGTCCAAGCTGCATTTTTTATTAAAAGAACCAATATTTTGTGTGTGCGTGTAGCCGAGGAAAGCAGTGATGAGAGCAAGAGCAGTGACGCTCAAAACACAGAGGACAAGAGAGACAACAGCAAGGTAATGAAGTGTTTAATAAAACGATTGTTACATCAGAATGTTGGCTGTACACTGCTGTGTTAACTCTGTGTGTGTGTGTGTGTGTGTGTGTGTGTAGGAGGGTAAAGATGGAGCAAGTGAGGAGGAGGAGAAGCAGAGTGAGAATGGCAAAAAAGAAGAAGTGGGTAAAGAAGGAGAGACAGAACGTGAGGGAGAGAAGACAGACTCGGACGCAGGTATGTTAAACATTTAAACCTTTTGTGTTCCCATTGGCTAGTCACTATGACATCATCATGGGCGGAGTCTCCAAAGAACAGTGTAGATGTGGAGGACCAAAGCTTATTTCATGAAGTGTGTGAGTTTGTCAGAAACACACACACACACACACAGTTGTGTGATCTGATGCATCACAAAAGACTTGTTAATCAAATTAGCCCCGCCTCCGCGTGCATTATGAGATCACAGTGCCGCGCTAATGGAAGTCGTATTAATGGTGATGGTGTGTGAAGAAGGACAGTGAGACCTACAGATGGCGATAACGCAGCTTATTGGACGCCAACCGCCCTTAAACAACAAGGAAGAAGAAGAAGAAGACGAAGAAGGTCCTTCACTTTACTCTTCCTCAGATATTATCAGAGTCACAGCTAACAGAGAGCTGTGCATAAGTATTCACACCCCCAGGGGCGCAGGGGAACGGTTCAGGGGTGAGGGGCAGATGAAAGGAAACTAGGGGCAAAGCTTCTCCTTCCACCAGGACAACAACCCTGAGCACACTGATGGTTCGACATCAGGAAAACAGATGTGATAGAACGGGCCGGAACATCTGTAGCAAGCACAGATGTGCAGCACTGAGAGACGTTTATCATCACATGCAGCTGTAACTGTCTCTCTCTCTCTCTCTCTCTCTCTCTCTCTCTCTCAGGTGATGTAGAGAAGGAGAAAGAAGGAAAAGAAGGTTCGGATGACGGACAGAGGGAAGGAGAGAGTGATGGAGAGAGGAAGGCCAAGGTGGAGAGAGATGGTGGTGAGGGAAATCTGGCCACCGCTGCTGCATCTGCACTTGCTGCTGCTGCTGTGAAAGCCAAGGTGTGTGTGTGTGTGTGTGTGTGTTTACTGCTGTTGAAAATAAATCAAACAGTGTTTTGGGTGGTGAATTACTGATCGTGTGTGTGTGTGTGTGTGTGTGTGTGTGTGTGTGTAGCACCTGGCTGCAGTGGAGGAGAGGAAGATCAAGTCTTTAGTGGCTCTGCTGGTGGAGACTCAGATGAAGAAGCTGGAGATCAAACTGAGGCACTTTGAGGAGCTGGAGACCATCATGGACAGAGAGAGGGAAGCGGTAAGGCATTATGGGTAAATAGAGACGGGGAAAAATCTATTCACTTATTAATCGCAAATCTTTTGTTTGCTAATTCACAAATATCACACTGGCTCTGTCTGGTGTTCAGTGTGAGTGGGCGTGGCCGGTGATCAGCTGATCGGACAGATATAAACCGTTCTGTACCGCGAATAGAAACTTCAGAGCCGCGCAACAGAAATGTTTATGGAGTAACATCATCAAACATCACACATTAAATGCCTTCAATCTGCCGTTACTCTGTGAGACGATTAGACTCAAACACACTCAAAAAAATGATCACCAATCTGTCCCTGGTGTTTTTTTGGAGAGAAGTGGCTTCTTTGCTGCCCTTCTTGACACCAGGTCATCTTCCAAAAGTATTGGCCTCACTGTGTGTGCAGATGCGCTCACACCTGCCTGCTGCCATTCCTGAGCAGCTCTGCACTGGTGGCTCTCTGATCCCGCAGCTGAATCCTCTTTAGGAGACGATCCTGGCGCTTGCTGGACTTTCTTGGACGCCCTGAAGCCTTCTTAACAAGAATTGAACCTCTTTCCTTGAAGTTCTTGATGATCCTATAAATAGTTGATTTAGGTGCAATCTTAGTAGCCACAATATTCTTGCCTGTGAAGCCATTTTTTATGCAACGCAATGATGGCTGCACGCGTTTCTTTGCAGGTCACCATGGTTAACAATGAAAGAACAATGATTTCCAGCATCACCCTCCTTTTAACATGTCAAGTCTGCCATTCTAACCCAATCAGCCTGACATAATGATCTCCAGCCTTGTGCTCGTCAACATTCTCACCTGAGTTAACAAGACGATTACTGAAATGATCTCAGCAGCTCCTTTAATGACAGCAATGAAATGCAGTGGAAAGTTTTTTTTCGGGATTAAGTTAATTTTCATGGCAAAGAAGGACTACGCAATTCATCTGATCACTCTTCATAACATTCTGGAGTATATGCAAATTGCTATTATAAAAACTTAAGCAGCAACTTTTGCAATTTCCAATATTTATGTAATTCTCAAAACTTTTGGCCACGACTGTACTGTGTGGAAAATGGTTGCTTCAAAAGTCGACACATTTTCAACATTTGGCTGTTTAATTATCTTTAAGATATTTGAGATATTTATCCTATAACAGAAACTTTGCACAATGTAGCCTGTAGTCATGATTATACAATTTCTTTATTTATAAACCTAATGATTTCTTTTCAACATTTTTTTATTGATTTTAAACAGGGAAACAGAGTAAACATGTAGTGCTCCAATGCACATTTTATAACTCTCTTATAAACCCCTAAACCACCTACCCCACCCCTCCCAGACTCCAAGCCAGCTTTACATGTGGAAGAAAGGTTAACGCCAGGCATATTTAAAAAACGAAAGGAGAGAAGCAAAGAGAGAGAAAAAAGAAACAAGGAGGTGGAAGTTCTGCGTGCATCCTTTCACTTGAACAAAAGAGAACGCCTGGCCAGGAATGTCGCAATGTCGGAGTTAGACGCTTATCTTCCTTTCCAGTGATACCAAAAAAGAGCAATCAGAGGGTCTGGTTCAAGATTGCATTTCAATATGTACCACAAGGTTTTAAAGACGTCCCTCCAGAATTTTTCAAAATTCGGACATGTCCAGTACATATGAATAAGAGACGCCTCTCCGCTTTTACATTTATCACAACAAGGATCGACGTCTGGGTAGAAACGGGAAAGCTTGAGTTTGGAGAAATGAGCCCTGTGTACAACCTTAAACTGTAATAAAGAGTGACGGCGCATAAGGAGGTGGAGTTGACAAGCTTGAGAATTGAATTCCAAGTATCATCTGACAGTGTCAAATTTAGGTCTTTCTCCCAAGCAGTTTTGATTTTACTTAAAGAGGTGTGACTCAAACCCATCAGTCCACCATAAATAGTGGATACTAGGCCTTTACGCAGTGGGGACAAACAGAGGAGATTATCTATAATATTTGCATCAGGAGCTTCAGGGAAATTTGGTATTGATGAGCTAATGAAGTGTCTTACTTGCAAATATCTGAAAAAATTAGAATTAGGTGAGTTAAACCTCTCAGAAAGCTGTTCGAATGACGCAAACCTGTGATCAACAAACAGATCTTTGCAAAACTTAATGCCCTTACTCTACCATTCCTGAAACACTGAATCATGTAAAGAAGGTTGGAAGAGATGGTTAGAGACGATAGGACTGGAGAGAGAAAAGCCCAGAAGACCACTGTGCTTTCTGAACTGAGCCCATATTCTCAAGGTACTGTATGCCTAATAACTGAATTATTGATTGATTTAATTGAGGGGATGGGGAGTGCAGATCCAAGGAGTGCAGAGACAGAGAGGTCTTTGACAGAGTTTAGTTCCATTTCCACCCAGACAGGGCGATTAGGTTGGTTATGAAAATATGCCCAAAAGATGACACATTGAATGTTTGCTGCCCAGTAGTAAAAACGAAAATTAGGTAAAGCCATGCCACCGTCTTTTAGATCTTTGAAGGAGGGACTTGTTCAATCGAGGATGTTTACTTTTCCAAATGTAAGATGATATAATAAAACAATGATTTCACGGTCTGTTCTATTATCATACATTCTATTTTCACAAAGAGCACATTTTCAATGCAATTCAATTTTATTTGTATAGCGCTTTTAATGATTGTCATGTCGCAAAGCAGCTGCACACAATCCAAAGAAATTATGGAAGTTTGTATGAAATGTGAACGTGTATGAATCAAAATGATCAGATTGATGATCAGACATTTTAAGACCTTTACAGTTTTTTTTTCAACCAATCACAGTCCTTAAATTGCTGCATCATCCCTGCGTCACGGGGTCGACCACACCTCCTGACTAAGATAAAGGCTTTTTTTTTACTTTCCTTACTCAGAGAATTTTCCTAAATCACTTTTATTCTAGGACGCCCAGCTAGGACTTTTTAAGCTAAGATAGGAACTCTCTAGGAGAATTAAGAAGCTTTGTGAATACAGGCCCTGATGTAGTTCCTGCTGATGAGGCTTTCAAAACCAAGCTCCGCCCTCAATAATTTCTAGAGAAATTAGCTAAAAATGAAGAACTAAACAGCTCTGAGGACAGTGGTGGTGGAACTGTTCATAAACGTCGTGAGTTCCTGGAAATGTTCCTGTGGTGGTTCTGCACCATTACTGAAAGAAACACAAATACACTGTAGATGTACTTAGAATTTATGCGCGTGTGTGTGTGTGTGCATGGGTGTGTGTAGTTGGAGTACCAGAGGCAGCAGCTCCTGGCTGATCGTCAGGCGTTCCACATGGAGCAGCTGAAGTATGCGGAGATGAGAGCGCGTCAGCAGCACTTCCAGCAAATACAGCACCAGCACCATAGCAACCAACCCAGCAACCAGCCTAGCAACGCCCCGCCCATTCCACATCAAGCGGCTCAGAGCGCCAGTGCCCCGCCTCCTGCGCCCAGCCTCACCCCGGCCGTCTCCGCCAGCGTCCCCGGGGAAGCTCCGCCCACCTCTGCCTCTCATGGCTCCTCCCCCAACAACACACAGCCTGGAGCGGTGCATGGTGAGGGAACACACACACACACACTGACACAGTCAGTATGTACAGAATCACTGTTGATTGTCTATGTGATGGAGATCTTACGCTCATCTCCTCTCTCACTCTCTCTCTCTCTCTCAGACTCCACCACGGCACTAACAGCAGATTCTCTCCATCCCTCCGGCCCGGTGACCCCTGCACAGTGAACACACACACACACACACACACACACACACACACACACACACACACACATGGGGGTTTAAAGAATAAAATGAGAGGGATGATGAGTTTTTGTTTTTTTGGGAGACGTTTTACTTTAAAGTGTTCAGACACAGATCTGAGGCTCTACACACTAACACTATACGCTCTGTACACTATACTCTATACCACGAGACCAGTGTTACGTGTGGCTTTGTGTCTGATCTATAGTCCAGTGTTTTAACCTTCAGAACCCTGGAGATGATCCTCCACCTCCTCACTGTAGCCGTTTCAGCTCCTCACAGGAGAATTAATAAAAAATAAGCTGCACTTTTTAAAACTTATCCCGTTTTTTTTCCCCGTTTGGAGACGAGAAGGATGGAGTCAGGTCTGAACCTGAAGCACTTAAAGCTTATTTTATAAAAGTCTCCCAGGGTTTTGTATTGATTGGGTAAGAAGTGTTTGATTAGGACAGACTCTGTGTGCAGGTGTTTGTGCGAGTGTCAGGACGAGGGCGGAGCTCCAGGGCTTGCCGCTCCAGCTGATTTTTTTACATTTTATTTTAAGTATTTTTATGTACGAATAACTGCATGACTAATGACTGATGGACAGAACAGTGTTAACGCCTGAAACGTTTCTTCATTGACTGTAAATGAACATTGTGTACTGTAAAACTTCAGAACCGTTCCACTGCAAGTTCCGGTGACATCACTTCCTCTTTGCTTCATGACTTCATCAGTTCATTTCTTTTCTCTTTCTTTCTTTTCCCTTTTTCTAAACCTCGTGTTTGGTCCCCAACCCTCACACACACTCTTTTTTTTATATACTGTTTAACTTTAGGTGTTTAGTGAGTGTGATGTTTCCTGTTATTACTCTTACAATGTTTTTATTTACACAAAAATCTGATTCATTTCCTAAATTCCCGATCACAGGTTACATCACTGACTGCACCTCTCAGCACCATAACAGTGCCACATCCGTCACTATAGCAACACTGAAGGCACGGTCGCTATAGCAACGATAGAGGCAAAGTAGAGAGAGGCATGTGAAAACAGGAACCAGAAGGCCCACCTCTCTGTTGTTCCACTGCCTAGACTCCACCCCTTTATTCTGGCAGTTGGGAGTCTGGCATAGATGGAAATGTGGGCATGTCTTTGAGTCCATTTATAGAAGTGTTCAAACAGCAGGAGGTCATCATTAGCTGAGCTAATAGCATTGCTAGCTTCATCCCTAACATTACCTGTTCATAAAAGTCTACACCTGTTTAGAATACAGTGGAACCTTGGAATATGAGCATAATTCTTTCCGGAAGTGGGCTCGTGTTCCAAAACACTCGTAAACCAAATCATTTCTCATAAGAAATAATGAAAACTCAATTATTCATTCCACAGCCCCAAAAAATAAATACATAAAAATAATTAATACAATCTATAAAATGAAAATAAAACAAATTAATCTGCACTTTACCTTAAAAAAAAGTACAAATCCCGACAGATAAGTTTCCGCTGTGTGTGGAATTAGCCCCTTCCCTCGCCTCGTTTTACAAAGTAACATTCCTCCTCCCTCTCCCCACCTCGCTCTTTAAGTTTCACAAAAAACACACACACATGCACACAACGGAAAAGGTTGGGGGTGAAAAGGTGAGAGTGACGCTCTGTGTCAAAATAAGAGTCGCATGCGTGATACATGATACTCGGCGCTTGTAAACTAATACTTCCTTGGTTTCCGCTTAAAAATGTATTACAAATCTTTGCTCGGTTTGCGGAACACTCGTAAACCACGTTACCGCAATCCGAGGTTCCACTGTAGTTTTACAGTTCTGCAGGTGTGTGTGTGCATGGACTTAATGATGCACCTACCTGTAAGACTGAGACACGCCCACACACAAAGTTCCTGTACAAATCAGGTGTGTGTGTGAGAACTCAGTAACTTATCCAGTATTATAATGTCTGATTAATAAAAAAAGAAAACAGCATTAAACACTCTGTATGTTGTGTGTGTGTGTGTGTGTGTGTGTACATGAAGTATGAAGTGAAATGAAGGAATGTGAGTGCCTGCGCAGTGAAGTGAGGGACATTAGTGTTACACCTGCGCTTGTGACTTTGTGTATTTTCATATTTTTATACTCTTCATTATTTTATCATAAACAGTTTTGCTGTTAGCATTATTTTACACTTATATGTTACGTGTTTGTGTCGCTGTTTGTCTGTGTGAAGGGGTCATGTTTCACCCAGACACTGAACTTGTGTGTGTGTGTGTGTGTGTGATTTGGGTTTATTTGTTGTTTCCTGTGTTTCAGACTCACACATGACCGTAGTAATGCAATTTACACGCATGCGCACACACACACACGTTCTGTCGTTTCCATTATGGCACTAGGGACACTAAGTGGTTTATGAAGCAGAGTGTGTGTGAGTGGTGTTTTTTCTATTTGGGATGTTTGTGTTGTTAAAGTTGAACAGTGTGTGTTGGATGTCGGGTCTTTGCTGATTCGCTCAGCTGTTAAACAACAGACTGGTGTTAGAGATCACACTTTAATTTCACACACACAAAAAACATTCATACATCAACAATAAAATGTCATCAATGAGATCAGTCTCGTGTTGTGCAGTTATTATTATTATTAGGGAATTATTAGAGATAGACAGATTTCAGTTAAAGGTGTCTAGAGAAGCAGGATTACAGTGAGGTGTACTAGTAAGTGAACACCACTAGGGGGCACTTTAACACAGTAAATGCCCCTACATGACCCTGCTCAACCTGCCCCCGTTTCCTAATATCAGAGGGAATGAAAGTCGTTGCTCGCTGCTTCAGATTTGTTTATACTGTAAAGTTATAAAAGTTGAATCTGGTAAAGGTAATACATTTAACTTTACTCATGTAGGAGTTATTATTTATTTATTTTATTTACACTTTAATGCTGTTATACAGACTGAGTGTTCTGATCATGCTCCGTAGTCTTACTTATAAATACTTATAAAGTATTGAGTTTTATAAGTTATTTTTATAAGTAATTTTTATAAATGCGTTTTTGTAACAATTGTGATCAACACAAATAGGTGATATCGTTATGAGCATTACCCTCTCCGGATCTGTGTGTCATATAAACCAGAACAAACATAATTTACTTTGTCGTAACAGTAAAGAAGGATTTTTATTCATTACTATTAAAGATTTGACCCAAATTCTACTTTTCTCATCTCTGCCTTCTGAGTGGAAGTTAAAGTTTGCACAGGGGTCATCATACGCAGGGGTTCAGAGTAGATCGAAAGTTCCAGTAACTCATCTAAAAAGGTTCTGATTCTGATTAACCATGACAGTGAGCTTTGCACCTTCAATATCAACACTATATATTGCTATACTATACACAATACTACATATATTTCCAGTTAAAAGGAAAATGATTAGAGATGATAAACTCGCTCCTTGGTATAATGACCACACACGCACTTTAAAACAAACCACTCGAAAATTTGAACGTAAATGGTGCCAAACTAAATTGTTAGTATTCCAAAGAGCATGAAAGGAGAGCATCCTGAACTATAAAAAAGCTCTCAGTGATGCTAGATCAACGTATCTCTCCACTCTTATAGAAAATAACAAAAACAACCCGAGATTTTTATTTAATACCGTAGCTAACTTAACTAAAAACTTTACTCCCCTTGAAGCGAGGGAACTAATTTCACTCATCTCTTCTTCAAAATCGTCAACCTGTATATTAGATCCTGTACCGACACATTTTCTCAAACAGATAGTACCAGCAATAATAGAACCCCTGTTGAAAGTAAATAACTTCACTCAGTAGTGGGTATGTCCCCAAATCCTTTAAATTAGCTTTTATTAAACCGCTAATCAAGAAACCTGACCTTGACCTCTGTCAGCTTTCTAATTACAGGCCGATATCAAACCTCCCCTTTATCTCCAAGATTCTGGAAAAGGCAGTAGTATTACAGCAGCTATGTTCACATCTACACAGAAATAGCATAAATGAACTGTATCAGTCAGGATTTAGGCCTCATCACAGCACAGAGACAGCACTTGTTAAAGTAGTAAATGACCTCCTATTGGCCTCTGATCAGGGTTGCGTCACTATACTTGTGTTACTGGACCTCAGTGCAGCTTTTGACACCATTGATCATAGTATTCTCCTTCACAGATTAGAAAAGGTAGTAGGAATTAAGGGAACTGCCCTCTTGTGGCTCAGATCCTATTTGACTGATCGTTATCAGTTTGTAGATTTAGATGGTGACCATTCCTCATGTTCTGGAGTTTGGTGTCCCACAGGGTTCAGTTTTAGGCCCACTGCTTTTTTCCCTTTACATGCTTCCCCTGGGCAACATAATTCGTAAACATGGTATTAGTTTTCATTGTTATGCTGATGACACACAATTATATGTCTCAGCAAAACCAGATGAGAAAAAACAGTTTGCTAAAATCGAGCAGTGTGTGCAGGACATAAGAGATTGGATGTTAATTAATTTTCTTCTGCTTAATCCTGATAAGACAGAAGTTCTAGTCATAGGACCACAAGTAGCTAGAAGTAAGCTTTCTGATCACAACTTTAGATGACCTTTCTGTTCCATCAAATGCAACAGTAAAAGACCTCGGTGTGATTATAGATTCCAGCCTTTCATTTGAAGCTCATGTAGATAATATTACCAGGATAGCTTTCTTTCACCTTAGAAATATTGCCAAGATAAGAAACATATTGTCACTAAATGATGCAGAAAAACTAGTTCATGCTTTTATCACCTCTAGGTTGGACTATTGTAACGCCTTTATTGTAACACTATTGTAAGCACTAAATGGTCTCGCGCCGCAGTATCTGAGTGAACTGCTAGTGTCTTACGATCCGCCACACCTACTTCCATCAAAGAATGCAGGCTGCCTGTCAGTACCACGTATTATTAAAACTACAGCAGAGGGTGGAGCTTTTTCTTACAAAACCCCAAAGTTATGGAATAATCTTCCTATTAATGTTCGGGACTCAGACACAGTCTCAGTGTTTAAGTCTAGGCTAAAAACCTATTTATTGAGCCAAGAATTTTTGTAAATAGATGAGTCTTAGGTAAAGGAGCAGATCTGGGGGACTCTGGTGAACTGGTATGTTTAGATGCTGTCTTCCCCACGCTCATTGATCACTCAGGTTTGTTGATGGTGAGGTGATTGGTTGCTTTACATCTCAGGGAACCCTCATGTCTGTTTCTCCTTCTGGCTCCTCCCTTTTAGTTATGCTGTTATAGTTAGTCCTGCCAGAGTCCCTGCTTGCACTTTGCACTAAATATACATTCACCTTATACATGTTGACTGTGACCAGACCTAACTGCCATCTCTCCTTATTTTCTGTTCTCTCCTTATTTTCTGCTCTCTCTCTCTCTCTCTCCCCCTCTTCTTTCCCTCTCTCTGTCTCCCTGTCGAGCTATACATGTCGCTCCTGAGTTGCCAGTGATCCAGACCCCTCTGCCCTCTGGACCCGTCTAAACCGTCCTGGAGTCCTGCTTCTGGTTGGAGATCTCGTCGCATGGATGCCCCGTGTGGTCTGCCTGGATGCGCGTGGTGGCTGGGGATGGTTTTCACGAAGACTGTCCTGCCCTCGACTGATGCAGACAGCTGTTCTCTGGGGACCCGTGACTTCAGTTGTTCGTTAGCTCAGGACTGGAATTTCCTAGTCTACCTGAGCCTCCAGGAACAAACTGGACTCCATTTAATTTTAACACATCTCCTGTTATACTGAACTGTCTTACACAGTATTATGCTGATCAATCCCTGCTCTCCGTTATCACCCAGATGAGGATGGGTTCCCTGTTGAGTCTGGTTCCTCTCAAGGTTTCTTCCTATTACCATCTCAAAGAGTCTTTTCTTGCCACCGTCGCCCTCGGCTTGCTCATCAGGGACAATATCATTTTGATTCATACACATTTCATACAAACTTACTTCTTTTGATTGTGTAAAGCTGCTTTGTGACATGTCAATTGTTAAAAGCGCTATATAAATAAAATTGAATATAATGAAAGATCACATTAGCCACCTGGCTAACTCAGCAGGGTGAAACTCCACCAGCCATGGACTCTAATTCCTTTAACCGGTGTTAAATTCCTACACATTCCATCTCTCTGGCCAGCAGTCTGTAGCAGCCCTCACATCATGAGTCTGGAACAGAGTCTTTATACACTGGTCAGCTAGAACAGTAAAACACACCTGCCTAATATTGTGAAGTGGCCCTGTGTGCCTATAAAACAGCTGATGGAAGGGAAACCGTGATCCATGAGACCAGCTCACCATCTTCCATTACTTCCGTCATCCAATTCTGGGTCCGTATTCACAAACCTTCTTAAGCCTAAAAGTTGCTCCTAGTGACGAAATTCAAAGAAAATTCTTATAATTATGACATTTTCTTAGAATTTCCCCTTAAATTTAGGACTAAATCTTAGTAAAGAAAAATGATTCATGAAACATCTTAGACCTAAAAACAGCTCCTAAGGTAAAAATTGTTAAGAGTAGAGAAGAGAACTTTTAAGAGGCTTAAGAGTTCCAATAACAGAGGACAAAATGGAGGAAAGAAGAAATATTCTCCAAACACTTAACGCAAAACCAAAAGTAAAACACTGCTCCTGTCCAGTTTGGTTTTTCTTCATCTTTTATTTCCTACCATACCATGTAAAAGTGCAACTTAAACAGACTGTCCTGTAATCATGGAAGTTGGTAAAAGCTGAGACATTTTGTTCTGATCAATCTGAAATGGATTACAAGTAATAAAATCAGTTTAGTAAATAAATATAAGAATTTAAATATAGTAACTACTGTGTGGAAAATGGTTGCTTCAAAAGTAGGACACATTTTCAACATTTGGCTGTTTAATTAACTATATATGTATATAAAAAAATATTTAGCCTATAACAAACTTAATAGAATTAATAGGAGAAATTGTATAATCATGACTACAGGCTACATTGTGCAATCATATATTCTATTTTCACAAAGAGTGCATTTTAAGACCTTTACAGATTTTATCAACCAATCACAGTCCTTGAAATCATCCCTAGCAACGTGGTCAACCACACCTCCTCAATAAGATAAAGGTTCTTGTACTTTCCTTACTCAGAGTTGCTCCGAGACATTTCCTAAAATCACTTTTAGTCTAGGAGTCCCAGTTAGGACTTTCTAAGCCAAGAAAGGAGCTCTCAGAGAATTAAGAAGCTTTGTGAACATAGGCTTGGGATTTTCAGATTCTTCCTTGCAAAAGGCTTCTAGTTCTGTAATATTCTTTGGTGGTCTTGCATGCACAGCTCTTTTAAGATCTACACACAAATGTTCAATGATGTTTAAATCAGGGGACTGTGATGGTCGTTCCAAAACCTTCAGCTTGTGTCTCTTGAGGTTTTCCATAGTGGATTTCGAGGTGTGTTTAGGATCATTGTCCTGTTGTAAAAGCAGTTCTCTTTTCAGCTTCAGCTTTTTTACAGATGGTGTGATGTTTGCTTCCAGAATTTACTGGTATTTAGTGGAATCCATTCTTCCCTCCACCCGTGCAATGTTTCCTGTGCCACTGGCTGCAACACAACCCCAAAGCATGCTACATCCGCCCCCAGTTTAATAGTTGTCCAGGTGTTTCCATGAAATGCTGCTTCTTTTTTCTCCAAACATGCCTTTGCTGATTGCCAAAGAGTTCTAATTTATGTTCATCAGTCCACAGCATTTGTTTCCAAAACGCATCAGGCTTCTGTAGATGTTCTGTTGCATACTTCTGATGTTGGATTTTATGATGGGGATGCAGGTAAGGTTTCCTGCTGACTTTTCCATGAAGGTCTTGTGGAACGGTGCACCGCCACTCCCGAGTCTGCTGAATCTTCCTGCAGGTTTTTTGCAGTCAAATGGGGGTTTTGATTTGTCATTCTGACCAGCATACGAGCAGTTCTCTCCATGAGTTTTCTTGGTCTTCCAGATCTCATCTTGACCTCCACAGTTCCCCTGAACTGCCATCTCTTAATTACATTTCTCATTGTGTAAACTGCAAGCTGACAACACTTTGCTATCTTCTTGTGGCCTTCTCCTGCATTGTGGACATCAATAACTTTCATTTTCAAGTCAAGTCAATTTTATTTATATAGCGCTTTTAACAATTGACATTGTCGCAAAGCAGCTTTACACAATAAAAGAAGCATGTTTGTATGCAATGTGTATGAATCAAAATGATAAGATTGTCCCTGATTAGCAAGCCATTTTCAGAGTCTTACACAGCTGCTTAGAGGAACCCATGGTTGTTGAGTGTCCGCAAGTGTCTGCACAAGATTTGAAGAGTCAAAGTATTTGTAAAGCTTTGAAAATGGCATTTACTAATGACAGCTGTTGCCAGGCCTCAGATCCAACAAGCTGATTAAGGTCTGAAACCTTGCAAAAAGAGTCTCTGGAACTCATAGGGTGTCCAAACTTTTGCACAGTGCCATAATATATTTTTTTCCTTCCAGATTATGGCATAAAAAGTAACTATGCATCAATGTTTGCTGAAAATATTTTTCCATTTCCAAGAGAGACTGTGTTAACATCTTTTTTTAAATTGAAATCAAGAAGAAAATCTGTTATCAAGGGGTGCCCAAACATTTGCGCAAGACCGTATTTTCTCTAGTATTATAGGTCTTTTGCTGTGTTGTTTTGTGTTCACCATCTTGTTTTGTAAACTAATATTATATACATATACATGCATACAAAGCCAAAGGAATCTCTCTCCAATTTGTGGGTAGTATTGCTTTTAAATAAAAATTTTAGTTTCACGCCCCCTCCCACCCCACAACCACCAGTTGCACAAGAACTGCCCTTTTCAGTAACACTGCCTCAAGTTTGAAAAGTCACATCCTGACAGACTCATATCCACCAAGCTATAATGTCTTATTATTATTTCATCTTAATAACATTGTCCCAGTTAGAAAACATAACTGTCCCTCTCCCTCATATGACAGAAATTATGAAATAATGTATTGGAGGAGTCACTTTGGTATGTGTGCTACCGTGGAACATTGATCAAAATATAACAGGCATGAAAATCTTATGAACACTATTTACGAACAAACACAAGCTCATTAATAGGAGACAACAGATGGGCAAGACGGCTTTGAGAGGATCACTTACAGTACTGATAAAATGACTACGAACACATCTGCTCGTCTTACATTCTTTGACCAGTAGGGGGGTTTGTGTGCAAATGAAGCCTCGAAAAGTGAATCCTTTTGTGAACCAATTGGCTGGAAGGCTTCAGAGCTTGATGAAGCTTCATCTCGCCATCACTAGAATTCAGCCCCTATCAGAACTGCTCACATCCTCACTCACCTTTTCCTGCTTCCACACATCAATTTCAAGAACTGACTTTTCTTGTCACCTCTTGAGCCTGTGAGATAAACAGTCTCACTCAAGCCACCTACTGGTGGTTCCTTATTTTGTGGTTGATCAGCATACATTCATAAACCCGACTAGCACTAGTCTAGGTCAAACAGCTAGCTGAAGACTCACCTGTCCAGGTCTTTTCTGCAACCCGCATGCGTGTCATGTACAGATCGTTATGATGCTGGAGGTTTTAAAACTGAAGACATGATAAACCGGATCAGAGATGTTCCTCTGTCTCAGACCATACAGCACCTCACACCTGACGACTGCAGGCTTCCACCAGCATTCAGTCAAACAAATCTAAACATATCTGGATCGCATGCACTATTACTTTTACTCTGTAAACACAAAATAAAAACAATATTGTGAAGTTGAACATTTTAAAAAGACAAGTACTTAAACTAAACACAAAAGGTACCATTACAGTGAAGCATGCAGTAAAGTTCTGTAACGAGAGTTCATGTTCTACCCGGATCACAGAACAGTTATTAGAATACTGTAAAAATAAACGAAACCCCAGAAGTATTCTGAAACCTCAGCATTTATTCATTTACAGTTTAACATTATGACACACAGTGGTGAGGATAATAAAGCAAATACTGTTGGAAGTGTGAATATAAACACCGGTATAAACACGTCCCCCTGTCCGGTACAGGGAACTAACACGTGCAAATTTACACACGCTGGACTCGTTAAACTCTTTAAAACTCAACACTACAAGAGGTTCAGGGGTGTTAAAGGTCCACTGCAGAATTTCTCACTCAAGCTTCTTTTTTTTTTTTTGGTCTTCAGAATAAATGAAGCAATGCATCAGAAAAAGTGCTGCTTTTTCCTAGCCGTTTCTGACGGTGCAGGGACGCCATAAACGCTCCAGGGAAGTGTAAAGTAACCCCAAGTGTTTTTTTTTTTTGTTTTTTTTACTGTATTGCTGCAGTGTGAGATTTTCTCCCTCACTTCTGCGTCACCTGAATACAGACACTGCTCCAGTGGAATAACTGCAGATCGATGATTCTGCTTTACAGTGACAGAACATGAACAGAGTGAAAAACACTGGAGGAGAACTTTAACTGGACAGTTCCTCACAACATCTGGACCAGGAACAGTGGAAAAAAAAAAAAAAAAAAAACAGATTGAAGGCACTTCATAAAATAAAATAACAGCTATAGACAGAGACAAGTGGGAGTTGAAGGGTATGTGCAGAACAGGAAAAATTATATAACATACAGGAAATAAAATAAACCGGGTGTGAAATATTCAACCGCTCATCACCATCCTGACGAGTTCTGTGGGAGAAGGGGGGGGGTGGGTGGGAGAGAGAGAGAGAGAGAGAGAGAGAGAGAGAGTGTGAGACAAATCCCAAATCTAATACAGGTAATGTACTCTTAATACAGTATGAGCACATTGCTCTGGCTGCAAGTCAAACATTGTTTCCATGGAAACACCCAATCAGAGGCAGCAGTAGCAGGATGCCGAGAGAAACTAAACACAGGATGAGAAACTGTCCAGGACTACGGGATGTTGGAACGTACTGATGTTAGAACAAGTCCATAGAAGGACACACACACACACACACACACACACACACACACACACACACACACACACACACACACACACACACACACACACACACACACACACAGAAAGTGGAGGATGTGAAGAACAGTGAGTAACAGGAGGAATCTGCAGATCTTCACTGGATTACCACACACACACACACACACCTATTGAAGGAAAATACTCGCCTTCCTACTCTAGTTTAATTCCTGACCCATTTAAGATAACACCATCTTCAGAAATGCGTCCGAGATTACATCAATTATGCAGTTTAATAAAGCTTCAGTACCTCAATTAATTGAATTGAGATGGGTTTAGATTCAGAATCCATTTCATGTAAACTTAAACAATCTAAAATTCCTTGAAACATAGCACTCACAGAAAATAGAAACCGCTTCAATCTGCTGTATTCACAAAATGAGAGTGTTGGGAGAGTAAAGCGTCTTCGGAGTTTACAGGCAGTTGATGCATTACCACCATGGAACATGTAGAAAAATATTGGTAAAGGGGGGGGGAGGGGCGGGATAGTTCAATTCACTCAGATGGACAGAGAAATCTAGCCATTTTAAACAGCTGTGCTTGGCTTCCGACACCTCTCTGTGAAACATCACAACACTACAACCAGGTTAGCTGCTAATAGACTCACTCAGCAACTGGTTCCACTCCCATCAAGCAGCATGATGAAATCGAATCCCATTGCTGTTTTTCTGGCGGACAGTAACAATACAGTACAGCCTTGGAACACACTACCAGCACTCTAGAACACCGTTCCTGTATACAGTCTGGGAATGCAGGACCAGAATTTACTACAAGAATTCCAGAATAGTCCTGGGTTACGGTCTAGGAATGCAGCGCCATAATATAGTTCCAGAATTTTACAACACAGTCAGGGAATACCAAAATATAGTCCTCAGTCACTGTCAGTCTTCTGATACGTTACAATCCACCATGCTCCTTAAGATAAAAAAAAAAAAACTCCAGACCTCTGGTAGTTCCCAGAATATCAAAATCTACGAAAGGAGGCAGGGCTTTTTCATATTTAACTCCAAAGCTTTGGAATAGCCTTCCTGACAGTGTTCGGGGCTCAGACACAGTTTCCCAGTTTAAAAGGAGACTCAAGACGCATCTCTTTAATCTGGCATACACAATTTATTTCATTTCTTTACCTCATACTCCAGTACATTTATCCTGAATGGCAACTATGCTAATTCTTTCCACCTGTTCTTTATTTTTCTACCCATCCTGAGGCATTTGGTGACTGTTCCAGCTTTAGTAGACAGAGTCCGACCCTGCAAGGACCCTGAGGCATCCAGAGAAGGACCTGCTCCAGCTGGATTCTGCTTCATGATGGTTTGGATCTACACATGCTGCTCCTGAGCTCCCAGTGATCCAGACCCTCATCTGCCCTCTGCACCTGCTGACTCATCCCTGAGCTGAACTGGACTTTGTGTTAATTTAAATAACTTCTGTTATACTGAACTTTCAGCTGCATAAAACACAATGTTATATAATTCCTGCTACCCGTTATCACCCAGATGAGGATGGGTTCCGTGTTGAGTCTGGTTCCTCTCAAGGTTTCTTCCTATTACCATCTCAGGGAGTTTTTCCTTGCCACTGTCGCCGTCACCCTTGGCTTGCTCATCAGGGACAATCTCATTATCTAGACACATTTGTCTAGATAAGTTTTCCATAAATTTTCTTTGCATTTTGTGAAGCTGCTTTGAGACAATGACCATTGTTAAAAGCGCTATAGAAATAAAATTGAATCAGAATAAACTCCTAGAATGCAGAACCAGAACCCTGTCCTAGACTCACTAAGCATATAATTAAATAAATACAGTTGCAATTGATTCCTCTCTAACAGGGCTAACACTACGCACACGAGGCCTGAAGAGGCCAAAAGCACAGCACTCTAACCAGGAAGAAGGAAAAGGGGCGGGGCAGCCAGCCAGCACTGCTAGTGAGCCAGTTAGCACTGTGCTAGTCACAAGCAGATATGCTTCATGCTATAGAATAAGACAGAATAAAGAGAGCTTAAGAACACAGACAGAGAGACACGAGGTAACTGTCCGTACCCAACACTCAGCCGGCCATGATGTGGCGCACAAAGGCTGTTGAGGTGGGGGGAGGGGACAAAAACACACATTAACAACATTTATGTACATTACATACACACACAGATGACACACAAGTCCACTAACACGCACATGGTTTCCTTTTACCTTCATAATTAATACAGCCGTTTGCATCCTCATGTCCTGCCAACAAAGTCTCTACTTCCTCTTCTGTCATCTTCTCACCTGCATGTGCACAACCACCACACAAAATATCTGAATCAAACACATGATGTGTAAATAGTGTTCTATCCAGTACTTTATTAGACAGTTATGGGTGAAGCTGCACAAGAGCCTAGCATGTGAGATCATGTATGAAAAATCATCTCCATGGTCTGTTGTTTGACTTGTATAAGCAGACAAAGGAGTGTGTGTGCGCGCGTGTGCGTTACCCAGCGTGGTGAGAACATGGCGTAGCTCTGCACCCATCACTGTCCCATTTCCCTCTTTATCAAACACCCTCAGACCCTCCACAAAGTCCTCAAACGAGCCCTGGTCCTTGTTCTTGGCGATGGCCTGAAGCATGGGCAGGAACTGCTCAAAGTCCAGCATCTTCATGTTCATCTCTGATGAGGACAACAATCACTGATCAAACAAAGGGGTAACCCTCATTCACACCCAGCCTAACACGAACACACTACACTATCCATCATATTACAGCCTGGGACCAACCAAGTCATAACAGTTAAGCTCCAGCACTGTCCAAACAGTCTAAACACATTTATTAAAAGTAGGGCTGAAACGATTCCTCAAGTAACTCGATTACATAAAATGATCGAGGCAAAATTTTCTGCCTCAAAGCATCTTTCAAGTAATTTTACAAGCTTGCGTTATGTTTTTTGCGCAATTATTTGTTGGCATGACACAGCGCACTTCCGGATGCAAGCCGCCAGTAAACACCGGCGAAGAAGAAGAGCTTGCGTCACCCACAAAGCGGAAGGAGATGCAAATAGTTAGCGCTGTACTGATTTGAGGGAGTGTTCTGTTGCGGGCTGCAAAATGGAAGAGAGCGAAAAAAATATGTTAATTTATTTTTAAGTGTGCCTTAGTTTTTTTATTTTATATATTATTTATACATACTTTTTCATACTCAATTGAAATACATTTTTTTTTTTAGTTTTTGCATCTGAGAAAAGGCTTTAAAATAAGAATGTATGGCACTGCAATGCACTTAATTCATCTCAGTCAACTTTAATCCATTCCTTGTATTGTGAATATGTTTATTTTTGATAAAATGCTGCATGCATTTAAAAAGATAAGAGTTGATTTTATACAGTAATATATTACATTTCTATTTAATTAAGCAAAAGTACATTTTATCCGATTAATCTATAAAAGTTCTGGTAGAATACTCGATTACTAAAATATTCGATAGCTACAGCCCTAATTAAAAACATGTGACTGTCAGAAGCGGAGGGGGCATATTCAATTAGCATATAATCGTATGAATTTGTAATGAGAGTGAATGCAAAGAACAACCAAGAACCATCTGCAGTGCTATGCGACACCAGGCCATTCCTCGGGTTCTGACCTTCAGCTTTTGGGTTTCCGAGCACTTTGAGCACTTCAGCATTGACGGGGTTCTGACCCAGAGCCCGCATCACGTCTCCACACTGACTGTAGCTGATCTTCCCATCTCCTGTCCGGTCAAACAGCAAGAAGGCCTCCTTGAACTCTGCGGGAGAAACACACATTAATGAACACACACACACGGGAGACAGGATGAAGCAGCAGTAAAAGGAAACAAGCTTTAGATTCATTTGAGTCTCACTTCTCCAAACAACACAAACGCACACCTGAGGCTGAACTAAAGCAGTCACGTGACCAGAACCAGTTACCTAGTTATCCAAGTTTGTTTTCAACAGAAAAAAAAAGGCTGTTAACCCAAGTGATAGTTTCACAAACAAATCTCAATCTATAAACAAACGATAAGCGATATGAGTCAATGAATAATAAAAAATAAAATAAAAACATCTGTTAGAACACTGCTGCGGTGTGAGATAAGCAAGACAAGTGGGGACATGCTGAAAGAGGGAAATAATCTGCTTTCCGTCAGGCCGTGTTATAGCACTGTGGTGCTGATTTTCCCGTAACAAAATGCCACCCATGGTGTTTTATTCCTTAGACAAGTTTGAAAAGGCAGTGGAGATGATCCAAGCCACTCAGACAGCTGGGTAACGACAGAATTACAGCATTTCTACACATTCTAGGCAAATCCTTTTCATGGTTATGGTGTTGAGATCTGCATGCAAATGTCGGGAATGTGTTAGCAGTGTGTGTAAAACACTGAATAAGGGTAGAACAGAGTGTGTGCCCAGGGGTGGTGTTGCTGTTTAGCTGTGAGGAATGCCGAGCGAATCTACACTCATGCCCTTACATGGTAAAGTGGGAGTGCACATGCCTTTACACTCCTGACCTTATATGGTAAAGGGGGAGTGCAGGAGAAAAACAAGACGCAGACCTCAGATGGAGAGGAAATGACATGGGGGTGAGAGAGAGGAACGCGACCTAAAAAGGGCTCGGCATCATTACCGTTAAAGCGATTACAGAGACAAACTAAACAAACTGCACAACAACAGAGGAAGGAGGAAATAAAGCCTGGTGCCTTCAGACACAGTTTAGTTTTTACAAAAAAAATTAATGAAAAACTTAACACATTGAGTATTAACACTTTCACTGCATCCTTAACAATTTAAGTTAACTTTACAGTTAACTACACACAGTTGTGTGATATTAGTCAATTAAAACAGAAGGTGAAATTAAATTTCCCATTAATTATCCAAAACCTTCTCCATGAAGCATGACAAAGTGAGAATGCAGCATTAATGAAACTTTCACCCAGAAAAAAATCAAGAAGAGAGAAACACTGCTAATATTAGATGGGGTAAAGGGGTTACTGATCTAAAGGTACAGACACTGATCAGAAGGTCAGGGGTTTAAACCCCAATAATCCCAAGATGCCACTGTTGGGTTCCTGAGCGAGACCCTTATCTCTATCTCTCTTCAGAGGCACTGTATCATGGCTGCCCATGACCTCTGACCCCTGCCTCCAAACCAGCTGGGATATGTGAAATAAAATTTCAGTGTGCTGCGATGTGATGTCACCTTCCTATAGGATGAGCAGTTTCAATACTGTACATACTGTCAGTCATGTGTTATTTCTCAATAACTCAAAACTCCATGCACTGATGTTAGTGTGTGAAGGTCAGAAGCTGAGGTTGCCGTACTGTTCCCTCAAGTATGTTCCATTACAGTACACATGTACAGCTTTGTTCCTCAACATCTCAATAACTAAAAAGCACCACAAAAACAGCACTTTCTCTCAGACATCACCGCACTGCAATTTACTCAAAGTATTTTATTAAAGTTAATGAGGTTTATGATTGAAATAAAAAAAAATTAAAAAACAGGATTAGTGATATTTCCTCTCACCATGCCAAAACACTTTTCAATAGTTTAAAAAAAAAAAAAAAAACTATTAACCATGAAATCACTAATTCTCTCACTCCACTCACCGACTGGTTCCCTAAACACACACACACACAACGCTGTCAGACATGAACACACAGACTGGAAGAGACAGTGTGGAAAACAGAAATACACAGAACTGAGAATTAAACACTGATTATATTTACATACAGATCGTACAATGTTAAATATTAACTTACCAAGAATCTGATCCTCTGAGAAGTCAGACTGGAAAGTTCACAGGACAATAAAACACAAACCTCATTAGAGATCTGAAGCTGAAATATATCGGATCAAACAGGCGCGCGCGCTGCAGCTCCTGAGGTAACGTTAGCATTGTGAGCTAACAGATTTACCTCAGGATTCAAGGCCTCCACAGCGCGCGCCGTTAAACACACACATTATATATACACACACACACACATAATATAAAACAAAAATCACAGTGAGACTAATCGGTGGGACTATCGGTGTTTAAACCCGAGCTCTCACCATTCCGCCAGACGCGAGAGAGAGGAGAAGCAGGACAGCACAGAGGAGACGCGGCCGACGCACTGAGCACTGAGCACTGACTCCTCCTCCAGCGCAGCGGCGGGAATTTATACCTGTGACGTCACTGCGAGTCGATCAGTACCGACCAATCAGAACAGGCACGCGACACAATCCGCTATCACGCCTCCCGGTATTTACTGTATATTTATCTATAGTTTAATTTACACAGACGATTCTATTAACATTTCAATTTAATTTCAAATCTGTACATATAGTACATTTATATACTATACCATTTAAAAAGCCTGCTCATATTATATCCTAAATAATCCAATAAATGTTTAAGCATTTTAATAGCTGAACGGGGGAATGATTAAAAGATTTATTTTAAACACTTTTGCATAACATGACAATTTGTACACCACAAATGCACCACAATTACGTTTTACATCAAAACATGTCTGAACGTATAAGCCAAACACATTTTTAATATTTGCTCTTACACAAAACAAAAAGGGCCCGAGTTATGTATCTCATAATTTTGTTATCAAAATGGAATTTTCTTGTGCTCTTGATATAATGTTCGTCACCTGAGAGCGAGACGTCGAAACTGGCAGCTGTACCCTCATGGCCTCCACAGTGATCCTACACGAGTGGTCGGTTTCATCACCTGCTTAACAGTGAAACCATCTCCATGGTAACCAGTGATTGGGTGTGTGTTTGTGTGTGTGTGTGTGTGTGTGTGTGTGTGTATGCGAAATTGCACAGTGTCAAATGACGCGCGCGAGAGAGAACGGATCTTTAAACTCTATAATGAGACTTTCTTTTGCTTTACACGTGCGCACACACACTCTCACTCACTCATTGTCATTATCGCTTAATCCTGTATTCAGGGTCACGGGGAGCCTGGAGCCTATCCCAGGAAACCTAGGGCACGAGGCAGGATACACCCTGGACAGGGTGCCAATCCATCGCAGGGCACACACACACACACACACACACACACACACACACACACGTGATATAATAAACAGTACACGCGCGCTGTACACACATACAAACACAAAATAAAAGATGTTTTACGCACACACGCCTGGTCACTGTGTTATAGTAAACAGTACACGCGTGCACTGATGTTGATTATACCAGTGAGAGACGCGCACTCGTGATAATTCGTTCATGAATGATTCGTTCTTTTTGAATGAATCTTTAACATGACTCAGAAGAACGAGTAGTCTCGGAGAGTGATTCGTTTATTTTCTACTGGGCGCACAAAACCTCCGTAGGTTATGTACAGGAAACAGAATGGAAAGATTCTCAATGAATCTTCAAGTCCGAGTCATTCATTCTTTTGTCACATGACTCACCATTCCGTAGACGCTATGAAGTGCAATAGATTCAAAAGAATGAACAACTCGGACCAGAAGATATGATGGTGAGCTGCTCATTGTGTTTATAATATGTCCTTACCTGCATTATAATATTTTCATTACTGGATGTACTGTATATGTAGACATGTTGGGGGTCTATTTGTTGAAAATGTAACATTTTATTTCTGATCAAAAGAACTAAATTAACTAAATGACTCAAAAAAAGATTTGTTCATTTCGTTGAATGAGATTCAAAGAACTGAGTCACTAAAATGATTCAAAGTTCCCATCACTAACGCGTACAAAGACCCAGCAGGGGAGACGATTACCCACAATCCCGCAGCACAAGAGAGAAAAACCATTGGCTCAGTTGTGATCACGTGACACTCGGCGTCAAAACAAGAAGAATATGGGTGATACATGATACTCGGTACTCGTAATCCAAGACTTGTTTGTTTTCCAAGTCAAAATTTATTAAAAAATCTTGCGGAACGCTCGCAAAACGTGTTACTTGCAATCCGAGGTTCCAACGCACAACACTATCAGCTCAGTAAGGGGTTTTAGATTTTTACAGAACTCCGGCTCTTGAAAATGTCTAAAACATAATAAGACTTTTCCTTCCTTCCTTCCTTCCTTCTCTCTCTCACACACACACACACACCATAATTAACCTGCACAGGCATCAGTGTGACACATAAATGTTTTATTCTCATTGCACAGCTTGACAACTCTGACACAAAATACAGGGAATCTTTCATATTCATGAACAGTGTGTGTGGAATTGTTTTCACATTTCTGTGGGTATGAAACAATTCATATTGATAAATGTCACCTTTATCACTTTAGATCATTAATTCCTCATCAACTGTGTTAACTCAGGATGAAGATGTTTGATGTTATTAAAAATCTGGTGTTCTGGCCGTGCGTGATGTCACTGCGTCTCCTCTCCACATTTGAAGCGTATGAAGTCGAGAACCCGTGCGTTCTGCAGAGCAAGGTACTGTCCCACTGTGTACTGGGGCTCTAACAGGAAGGTCTGAGGTAAGAGGCGTGTCTCTGTGTCTCCACACGGCACGTCCCCGACGTCCCCCAGGCTCAGCGGCGCCTCCCCCACAATGTGCTGCCCCAGTTTTTTACCCAGTACCTCCTCCTGCCCCTCAGGCCCACCCTGGAACACCACCAGAGCTCCGTAACGCCCCATGGGCACTTCACTGTGCCCCAAGACCGCCCCATGTACGTACGACCCCATGCGCCAGTCAGCCGGCACGCCAACAGACACCACCCGTCTCAACGAGATGTTCTCACCCAGACGCCCTGTGAAACAGACAGGTAGGGGAAGGGGGAGACCAACAGACAGACATAGACTTTTAAACAATTATTAGATTATTAGATGATAAATGAGTCTGATTCTCCAATATTAATTTAAAAAAAAATTCAGCCTAAGGCAGTGGTTCTCAAACATTTTCTGTCATTCCCCACTTAAGGGGTGGGTGAGTTTTCAAGACCCACTGAAAATGATAAAATGATAACCAACAAAATGATGACCAACAAAATGATAACGAAATCGGCCAAGTTTACTATTTATTGAAATATCAATTTCTAAACCAATAATATCAAACAAGGCCAAGTTCAAAACATAAAATACACGTGCAATTGTTATAACAGGCGTACTTTGTCACTTATCTCTGCATACTTGGGGGGGGGGGGCGGTGAGATCAGGTGCTCAGCAATAGTTTGTAGTTTTTATGCACTGGGCAATTCTGTATGCGACTTTGAATGAAGCAGTTTGCTTTCCACTGATTCAGATTTTACTCTGCGATTCTTCTGCCAGTTTTCTTTCAAAGACGTCTTCTGCTTTTTTGTGGTCCATGTAACAAATTTATCCACTGATGTTATTATGCCCACTACGTACGCTACAGACCCGGTGTTGTGCTCTAAAATGCCCCCCTGCCACGGATTGCCACTCCTACATAATCTCTTATCAATTATTATATTAGAACATAAATTCAGAGGTTTATTATTATCAAATATGATATTACTATTATAATGAACCCTAGGCATGTGACAGCGGTTGATACCATTAATATAAATTCTCATGTAATGTTTATTTTGTGGTACATTTATTTTGCTGAGGTTTGTCATGTAATACAAAAATGTTTACACTAAGTATTGTTTATGATGAAAAATGACACCAACTATTTTTATTATAAAAAAAGCAATATAAAAATATACACGTATATGAAAAAATATGTAATTTATAATAAAAGAATTCCATACACAACATGTATTTTTTTATATTGCTTATTTTATAATCAAATTCATTTTGTGTCATTTGTTATTTGTAAATCATAAACCTATGAATTTATGTTCTAATATAATATGTGATAGAGACTATGTAGGGGGGCAATCAGTGGCAGGGGGGCATTTTAGTGCATAACACCCAGTTTGTGACCGCGGTAAAGTTACTTTTATATTCGCATCTCCGGCTTCAATAGCTGCGGAAATAAACCCGCAGATTATGGAATAAAATCACTGTCAAAAATAATCGTGCGTAAAAAAAAGATGTGTGTGTAATTCTGTGTTTTGTCCGAGTTGGATTCCAAAATCTACGGCCACAACTCTGAAATACACGACTCTGACCGCTTACAGACAAAACTCGTTTTTACAACTCCTCTGTTACACGGACGAACTGCGAAATTACGCCTATGAATGTAGTGTGTTAAAAACACTGTCAAAAATACGTCACAAACTACTCTCTTAAGGCCACATGCACAGGCGTTAATATCCGAGGGAAGAGGAACCGATTCGGCCACCGTTTTAAACCACCGGCGCCAAAATGGCCTATCAGCAGCCGAGCGCTCTCTCATCGTCTCAGGTAAGTTTTCTTTTTTTCACAGATTCGTACATGTTTAAGAGAAGTAAAATTACAGAGATGTTTTAACTATAGCAGGTAAGATTTTAGGAGTTTAAAACGGTGACGGGGCGCATGCGCCGTATCGATTCCTCCTCCTTCGGATAGTGACGCCTGTGCATGTGGCCTTGATGACACATTTCTGACAGCGGTTTAACACACTACATTCATGGGCGTAATTTCACAATTCGTCCGTGTAACAGAGGAGACGTAAAAACAAGTTTTGTGTCTGTAAGCGCTCAGATTCGTATATTTCAGAGTTGTACTATAACAAACACACTAAATATCGTATCTGTAAGCTGTTGTGGCCGTAGATTTTGGAATCCAACTCGGACAAAACGCAGAATTACACACACATCTTTTTTTTACGCACGATTATTTTTGACAGTGATTTTATTCCATAGCAGATAAGATTCCCACATATACATACATTTCCTTTCTACATTGTCTTTAAGCTACAGCCGCCTTTTTCTCGATTAAGCGCTTAAATTATACTAGGGATGCTCCGATTGATTGGTCGCCGATCATAATCGGCCGATAAGTGCTTTGGGATGATTGATCGGCAGTCTTCATAATAGCTGATATAGAGAAGCCGATCAGATGACGCCAAACTCGCTGGATTTTTTTTTTTTTTTTGCGCGCTGCTAAAATGGCTTCACTGGTCTGGCAAGTCTACGTGTTGTGTGACAAAGACAACTCCACGAACCTCATCAGACATTTGAAGGTTAGTCACGTGAAGGAACACGAGCAGTTTTCAAAGTTGGCTCGCGCTAAGAGAGCAGGAGAGCTCAGCAACTCGCGCGCCGCCGCTCACTCAGCTGTCGGTAATTCCACTATCTCACCTACACGGTTTAGCTCGGTGTCCGTATGTACAGTTCATCATGATTCACCGCGAGTTTTGGCGCTGGGATTACGTTTCCATCTTTCCGCGTGAAAAATTAAACATGTTTTTAACATGTAAGATGTAATTTTTTAAACATGTTTAATTTTTTGGCGGTCCTCGCGGATGCTTGCAGAACTTTCGCTGTCTCACGTCCTACATCCCTGCTGAAAAAAACAGCATAGGCCAGATAGCTGGTGACCAGCTTGACCAGCATATGTTGTATTTTGGTGATGGTATACTGGTGACCAGCATCCATTTGTCAAGCTCTAAGCTGTTCCCAATTACTAACCAAGCACAGGCTGCTATGTTTTAAGTTGACATCTTGGTCATGTTGCTTGCCAATAAATACAGTTATAATTGTAATTTCAATACTTAAAATATATCTAACAACAATTTAAATTGATAAATAATGCTACATGATAAGGCTTCAAGTAGACCCTGTAATCGGTATCAGCCGATACAGCTTCTAGTGATCGGTCTCAAAAATCCTGATCGGAGCACCACTAAATTATACATGTGTGAAAGCATAAACCCCATTATCTTCTACAGCGCATCGAATGATTTCGGGATCATCGCAAAATGCCGCACACCAACAAAAAGCGTAGACGCTATTGATCTTCACTTTTGTTCAGTGCCTGAAGGATCAAAAAGCAACTTTGTTGCCACACTGGAAATGCCAGACTAGTACTGCCTGATAAAATATTAATATTGTAAGAAAAATACAGGTATGTGTAATTCCTCTATCTGGCAACAGGTGAATCCAACACTCACACTCGCACACACAGATCTTAAAACACTGTTGCAGTTCCTGTTTATATTTACCTATAGCGAGGGCCAGCTGATCAGCGACAGAGGAACCCTCAGGTACAGCGAGATTACAGACGTCCTCTACAGACATTAAACTCTGTAAACACACACACACACACACACTTGTGTTTACATGATGTTTTCATAATGAAACACAGCGCATGCTCTGGTCAGAGCGAGTACCTTCACGTATCCAGCGTGCGCTCTGCTCTGATGATGCTCCATGGTGGCGAAGGCCACGTCCTGCACCAGCTGCTGAAACGTCTTATTCCTCGCCACGAAATCAGTCTCACAGTTCACCTGAACGCAGATACACACACACACGCACACACACCGTCATTAACAATCAGTCATAACTCATAACTCAGATTATC
>CM059206.1:185000-190000 GCA_030347435.1 Clarias fuscus | reverse complement strand
TGTCACTGGCTCTGGGCTTGTACTCTGCTCACTTACAATAAACGTTCATCTAATCTAATCTAATATCACCTGAGGGGTGTCAATTGGATATTTGTTGTGTGTATGTCACTGCCACACACAGCAGGGGGTTTCATCAGTGTTTAAGTCTCGGCTAAAAACCTATTTATTTAGCGCAGCATGTTTGTAAATAGATGAGCCTTAGGTAAAGGAGCAGATCTGGGGGACTCATGGACGTAGAGTATTCTGGTGAACTGGTATGTTTAGATGCTGTCCTCCCCACTCTCATTGTTCACTCAGGTTTGCTTCTGGCTCCTCCCTTTTAGTTATGATGTCATAGTTAGTCCTGCCGGAGGCCCTGCTTGCACTCTGCACTAAAGATACATTCACCTTATACATTGTGTGACTGTGACCAGACCTAACTGCCATCTCTCCTTCTCTCCTGCTCCCCCCCCCCTCTCTCCCTCTCCCTGTCTTTCTGTCGAGCTACACATGTCATTGTTAAAAGCGTTATACAAATAAAATTGAATTTATTTGAATTCAATCAATGATTGAAATATGTACAATCACATTAAGACTAAATATCTGTACTCTGTGGATGAATGCACCGAAAACGAAGCAAAGTGTTTGGTTTGTTATTCGTACAGTACAGAGCAAAAGTTTGGACACACCTTCTCATTCAAAGAGGTTGAATTTGTATTATGGCAAGAAAAAAGCAGCTAAGTAAAGAAAAACGAGCGGCCATCATTACTTTAAGAAATGAAGGTCAGTCAGTCGGAAAACTTTGAAAGTGTCCCCGAGTGCAGTCACAAAAACCATCGAGCGCTACAGAGAAACCGGCTGACATGCGGACCGGCCCAGGAAAGGAAGACCGAGAGTCGCCTCTGCTGCGGAGGATAAGTTCATCCGAGTCACCGGCCTCAGAAATCGCAGGTTAACAGCAGCTCAGATCAGAGAGCAGGTCAATGCCACACAGAGTTCTAGCAGCAGACACGTCTCTAGAACAACTGTTAAGAGGAGACTGTGTGAATCAGGCCTTCATGCTAGAATATCTGCTAGGAAACCACTGCTAAGGACAGGCAACAAGCAGAAGAGACGCGTTTGGGCTAAAGAACACAAGAAAGAAAACTCGCTGAATGAGAAGGGGTGTCCAAACTTTTGCTCTGTACTGTATGTGTCCATTGCAAACAAAGGTACCACATATTTAGAACGACATGTAAACAGCGAATAAACACAGAAGAATGGTGCAGAGATCTGCTTTGTTTGCGAAAGTCACAACAATTTTTCACCCAAAACACTCTTCAGAATACAGCGTTAGCGTTTCATACGGTCACTCATTATCAGTCATATAAGTTGCTGGACTGCACTGCCGGTCTACAGCATAAACTGAAACTCTGAAACCACTAAAGACATTGCATTTACCAGAACAAAAACAGAATTAATTATAAGCAATGTCATTTTTCCTCACACTGTTGCGGAACTAATAAAGTTACTGTCATTAAGGGTTTTGGAGTTGCAACACATGCGAGGTAACCATGGTGCAGAGAAACTATGCAGTTTTTTACTGGCCAATGCTAGTGTTTTAGGCCAACATTGCATCTTTTTCTTTTTTTTTTTGGATTTTTCCCCGATTTTCTCCCTAATTTAGTCGTGTCCAATTCCTCCCCGTCACTAGGGGGCTCCCACATTAAGGCTACTACTACTATCACGTGTTTCCTCCGAACCACGTGACGCCAGCCGACCGCATCTTTTCGAACTGCTCGCTCGCGCACCGTTGGGGGCAGAGTAACACACTCGGAGGACAGCGCTATCCGCTCCCTCCGTTCCGCGACCTCACAGACGCACCTGACTGGCTGTAGAGCCGTGATTAATGTGGGAGCACTAAGTACCTCTCATCCCTCCCCTCTGAGAGAGCTCGGCCAATCAGCTCTCTCTAGACCTCCGGCTGCGAGAGGTTACAGCACCACCCGGGATTCTCCGGATGATAGGGCGAGCGCTTTAACCACTGCGCCACTCGGAGGCCCAACATTGCATCTTATGAAAGGGAAGAAACGTCAGCTTTGGAGGTTTGTAGCGTCCTGCAGTGACAAATCTAATTCTGCTAAGCAGAAAAAGTGAAACTTCTCTTTCACTGAAAGTTAAGCAGCTTCTGAAGAAATTGCATGAAGACAACCAGGATGAGAAATGTGACACATTCATGGCAGAGATTCAGTCTGTGGAAAATGGATGACATTTCAGTGCTCTCACTGTTTTTAAACTGTCAATATTAACACATTACCGCATGTGATTAATCTCTATATTTTAACACACTACTATTTTTAATGCAAATGAATCATAGTACAAGTTAGCCCCTCATGGTTTCCCATTATCATAGCGAGGTGACCCGGCTGTGTGTTCATGGCACATGTAGCGTGGACAATAAGATGACTGAGGAAACATCACCAGGTGTGCTGAAAGGCAAGTTTCATTATAAAAAGCTTATAGATGAACGTTTGAATAAAACAAAAGTTGTGTGCTCGAGCTACCTTCAAGTGGAACTATTTTTACAAGAATACATTAAACATAGGCCTCCGAGTGGCGCAGTGGTAAAAGCGCTCGCCCTATCATCAGGAGATCGCCAGTTCAAATCCCGGGTGGTGCTGTAACCTCTCGCAGCCGGAGGTCTAGAGAGAGCTGATTGGCCGAGCTCTCTCAGAGGGGAGGGATGAGAGATACTTAGTGCTCCCACATTAATCACGGCTCTACAGCCAGTCAGGGGCGTCTGTGAGGTCGCGCAACGGAGGGAGCGGATAGCGCTGTCCTCCGAGTGTGTTACTCCGCCCCCAACTGCGAGCGAGCAGTACAAAAAGATGCGGTCGGCTGGCGTCACGTGGTTCGGAGGAAACTTCGGCCCTCCCGGCTGAGTGGTAGTAGTAGCCTTAATGTGGGAGCCCCCTAGTGACGGGGAGGAATTGGACACGAGAAAATCGGGGAAAAATCCCCCCCCCCCCCCCAAAAAAAAATACATTAAACATAAGCTCTGGAAGGTTACAATTTAAAAATTATTATTAATTGTGCTTAATCACAGACTATGACTGGGGTTAATGAGATAAAAATCGATTACTAGATGATGTAATCAGTTGACAGCACTTTTAATTCTTAAACAGTAAGACAGTTTGTTCGATGATCTGTTGTCTTGTGTACAGAAGCCGAATGAAAAGGCTGTTGTTGTGGACCATCTTCAGTTGTTTGATCAGTAATGCAACTGGCAAGACGACAAGTTCTTTAACAGTCTCCTTCATGAACAGTAGTGTTTGTACTTGTTGTACAAAGTCGTCAAATGAAACCTGCTACTCGGAGCTGCTGAAGATGTGCTAATTTTTCTCCTGCATTCTTGGGCACAATGGCAAAATTAATTGATCATTAATTGTATTTTCACTGATCAGTGCACGGTGGACCAAAGAGAGAAACAGACACTGTCTTGACAGATTCTTGACAGATTTAGAGACTGCTCACAAAATTCAGTCTCAAGAAACTTAGTTCCTTGTTCCATGCGCGTGTTGCTGGGAACGATGAGCTGCTGCGCAAACCCGCGTCTTCCGAGAAAGATGAGACTGCATAATTTCACTGTAGCTTTTGATTTAATGCCTCGTTTTGTGAAATATTGTCAAGGTACTCATAGTTTTTAAAGTTTTCTTTGGCACACACTGTGCTTTGTGAATTTGGACGGGAGTGAGACGCCTGTTCCTCCCTCGGATATGCAGCTGTCTGGTAAACCTGCAGTACTTACACACCAAACACGCTGCTGTTCACACACCCTACTGAAAACGCTTCTCGCTATCTCTAACCTGGGAGGAGTTTTCCTAATGCGTTAAAAGGTCACTTATCAGTAATCACTACGTGTGTGGAAAAAAGAGCGAAAACACACAAAAATACACCTGTTTTTATTTTTTTAATACCCATGCACATGTGGTTCAGTGATCACAAGCGCAAACCTCCACTGATTATTTTATTATTTATTGTTTACAGCAGTGTTTTTCAACCACTGTGCCGCGGGACACTAGTGTGCCGTGAGAGATCGTCAGGTGTGCCGTGGGAAATTACTCAATTTCACCTAACTGGTCTAAAACATACAGCTCATACAGCTCAACATCAGTGTTTGGAAAGGGCATGACTCTGCAGGAGCAGGAGGAACTAACTGAACTGAGACAAAATCGTGGTTTAAAGCTAAGGTTTGCTGATCTACCTTTAGACAGTTTTTGGTTGGCTGCTGCCAAGGCGTTCACAATTCTGGCAAACAAAGCTATTTTGACATTCCTCCCATTTTCCACAACATACCTGTGTGAGCTGAGCTTCTCAACCCTGACTGCTAGAAAAACTAAAAACAGAGAGAGACTAAGAGCTGTTGAGGAAGAGCTTCGTGTGTGTCTTTCTTCAATTCCTGCCAGGATATCAGCTCTGTGTTCACCCAAACAGGCCCAAGTTTCACACTGAGTAGGTAGAAATATGAAAGATCAAAAAGACTGTTTTCACTGAGTTTATTTGATTCCTATTCAAGACACTTTAATAAGAATGACTGTATATTGTTAATTGCACTTTTTATTTGAAGGAAGAAGAAATATGAAAGATCATAAAATACTTTTTTCTTTGTGTTTATTTGATTCCTGTTCAAGACACTTCGATAAGTAAGGCTGTATATGGTTAATATAGGCTACAGGGGTTAATTTTTACAGTTTCGATTGTTGGTGTGCCTTGTGATTTTTTTTCAATTAAAAATGTACCTTGGCTCAAAAAAGGTTGAAAAACACTGGTTTACAGGAGCAGTGCTGGTCAGCTGACCTCAGCTGGCTTAAAGAAGATAAAAATCTAGACTTTGTTCTGTTCTGACACCTCGGTGGTGCAGTGAACTTCATCTAGACGTCCGTATAGCCAAGTCAGGGAGTCTTTAAACAACGTCTTTGTTATCAACGCTATTTGTTTCCTTCCCCAAACCCCATCCCCATAGTGCGTGACTGTGATGGTGC
>CM059206.1:160000-175000 GCA_030347435.1 Clarias fuscus | reverse complement strand
CTAATTTTGACAGTTATACCAGGGGTGTGTAAACTTTTACATCTGCTCTAACAAAATTCCTTCCCAGTCTGAGCCTCTGTCAAGCTCCGCCCCTAATCAATAATGAACTGATATACTTCTGAACATCAGAAGAGTCAAAGAAGAGCTTTAAATGTGTGTGTGTGTGTGTGTGTGTGATCAGGTTATTACAGCTCATGGGAGGAGTTCCTTTATGATCTCAGGATGATGTGGTTCGGCCTTTACTCTCGCAGCAGCGGCAGCCTGGACTCCAGCGGCTTTGAGCACATCTTCTCAGGTCAGTGTGTGTGTGTTTGGGTTAAAGAGTAATTATGTGTATATTTATGTTCATGAGTGTGTGTGTGTGTGTGTGTGTGTGTGTGTGTGTGTGACAGGAGAGATAAAGAATGGAAAAGTGTCTGGATTCCATAACTGGGTGAGATTTTACCTGCAGGAGAAATCGGGGCTTCTGAACTACTACAGTCACAGTTACGATGGTCCTGTGAGTCTCTTGATCTCTTTCTCTCTCTCTCACACACACGTTCAGACACAAATCACACACACACACACACACAATAAAGCTGATGCTGCTACTGTGAATATAAGCTGATGTCCTCTGTCCTTTCCTTAAATGAGAAACATGTTCTTAATTCCCCATTTTTTTCTCCAACATGAATTCTGTAAACTCGACTTTAATGATGAACTGATTAATTTAATATTATTGTCTTCATTATTATTATTATTATTATTATTATTATTATATACACACGTGGACAAAATTGTTGGTACCCTTCGGTCAATGAAAGAAAAACTCACAATGGTCACAGAAATAACTTTAATCTGACAAAAGTAATAATAAATAAGAATTCTATGAATGTTAACCAATGAAAGTCAGACATTGCTTTTCAACCATGCTTCAACAGAATTATTTTTATATGAGTTATATATGAGTTTATTTTTTTAAATAATTCTGTTGAAGGGCACCAACAATTTTGTCCACGTGTGTATTATTGCAGTGTTTGAAGGTCAGTTTATTGTTTGTGACAGCTCATAGAAATACAAACCTATGTATAGAGACAGATTGTGTTGAAAACGAGCAGCGAGTCTGAAACCTTATGAATGTTTATGAGGAGCTCAAAGCAGTGGAATCGACTTCACTGTGCGAAAAGCTTTATAAGATTATTCATATTTGATATTTATATAATGAAATGCAAATGGACATACAGCATTGTAGATCTGTACAGCGGTTTAGGGCTAAAGCATTCAGAATAATATCATTGAAATACCGACTGTGTGTGTGTGTGTGTGTCAGTGGATGGTGTACCCGGATGTCCTGGGGATGCAGTTCATGTGGGACGGTTATTATAAAGAGGTCGGTTCTTCTCTGATCGGGGCGAGTCCTGAGTTCGACTTGGCCGTCTACACACTCTGTTACGTCACACGGCCCGGAAAACAGTGAGTCACACCGACACCCCTGCACCAGTGTGTGAATGTATGGATGAACCATCTCTCACCTGTGTGTGTGTGTTTCAGGTGCCGCCTGAGTGTGGGAGGGAAACCACTGAGCATCCAGACGTACACCTGGGACAAAACTACCTACGGAGACGGCAAGAAGTACATCGCGTCTGCCTACCCCATCACTCCCTAAACCCCAGCCTGGGGTAACTGCTGAATAAATGCCCCCTTTTTGACTCTAATAAAACAAAATGTGTAATTACGGCAAGTACAAGTGCAGGTCAGATGTGTGTTTATTTTACTCTGATTTACAAAACAGTCTAAATCAGTGACACCACGAACACTGCGAATAAATATCACAACTAGATTATTTATTTATTTATTTATTTAAAAAAAAAAAAAAAGAATCAGATAACAAACAAATCCATCTGTACATCATTACAGCGTCCTTTAAGTGTTCATTAAGACCCTATTGTGAGGTTAACAGTACAGCAGACACTATACAGGGTCAGGGGTCAGAGGTGAGAGTGGGGCATCAGCTGCACAGCGGAAGCCGAGGTTAGACGCCGAGCTGTCAGGAGTGTTCTGACTGCGAGCTGCACACCTGTACCTGTAACAGTACGACTGGGAGAAAGAGAGAGAGACTCACTTCATTTATAATCTGGTGTGTGTGTGTGTATGTGTGTGTGTTGTACCTTATGACACATGTAGGATCCTCCCTTCTTCACTCGCTCATTTCCTGTTTCTGGTCCTTTCTGGACACAAGATAAACAGTAATAATTAACACTGAGGCTGAATGTCTGAATGTGCAGGAAGATGTCAATGCTGTGTGTGTTACCGGGTTGTGGGCGTGGTCTTGGGTGTGATGGACGCGCCACCAGTCTGCTGTCCACTCCCACACGTTTCCCACCATGTCATAAAGACCGAACGCATTCGCAGGAAACGTCTTTACCTGCACTCACACACACACACACACACTTCAGTCTCTATTGGAAAACTCATTCACCCCCCCTGATCTAGTTCTGGTTCAGTGAGGCCCCTCCCATACCGAGTAGGTCTTTGGGTTAACAGGTTGATATTTAGCACTGACTGTACACACACACACACACACACACACACACACACACACACACAAACGCATTCACTCCCCTGTCCAGCTCTTCACAAATGAATCTCCAGGAGTTTTCTGGAAGTCCATCTGTGTTCTGTTTGGTTTATTCCCACTGATGAGTCCGGTTGGGTTCGAATGCTCTCCAGGACTGAACTCTGACTTCCTGCCCGTGTTTAGGTTCTCATCCCCACCTCACACTTACGTGACCTGTAGTGCTGCAGTGTGCGTGAAATGAAACCGAGCTGAGAGGGAAACACCCTGGGTTTCACAACACCTGAGTAAAGGGGACGGGTCTGATTATGCTCTTAAACAGGAAGTGTGTTTAAGAATAATAATAATAAAACACACGCACTTAAACCTTTCACACGTGGGCCTGATGCTCTGGAGATGTTGAGGTGTGTGGGTGTGTGTGTGTAGTCTTTCAGTGTGTAGACTGGTTCCTCTCTCACCGGTGACGTTTGAGTAAAGCCGTCCTCAGCCGTGTTGTGGACAGGAAACTCTCCCTGCCACAGATTAGCGTAGTGCTGCCCCCTGGGCATCAGCTTATTTCCCCATGGGTACATTCTATACACACACACACACACACACACACACACACACACACACAGTAAGAACAGACACACACTCATGTACAACGTGTCATATCCACACTCACCTGTCCTCTAATCCTCCTCTGCAGGCAAACTCCCACTCAGCCTCGGTGGGTAACCTGCGCCCCGCCCACTCACAGTACACCTGAGCATCGGCCCAGGACACATGCAGGACCGGGTGGTCCATCCTGAACACACATACACACACCACAGGAAGCTGATCACACATGACTCATATACACCCTTCATAGTTCATACCCAAGTGTGTGTGTGTGTGTGTGTGTGTGTGTGTGTGAGGGATGCGTAAGGTTACAGGTACAGAGTGATGATATGGTGTGTGTATTAACGCGGTGGGTTATTTAGAGTGTATAAACAATACCTGTGTGTTATAGAGGAATCAGGACCCTCCGGATGTCTCCAGTCTGCCCCTTTAACAGGTGACCACCAGGGGGCAGCAGCAACCTACAGACCACAATCACATATAGTACAGAGCCTTAAAGCAGCTGTGTGTGATGTTTAACTCCCCCTGCTGTCTATGAGAGGAATTACAGTTTTAATGTACACACCACATCCACATCAGGAATAACATACATGTAGGGCTGAAAAGTTTAAACGTTAAACACAACAAAGTGCAGTGTGGAGCATGGTGTGTGTGTGTGTGTGTTTATGTACCGCATGAGATAAAGAGCTCTTCACTTCTTCACTCAGCAATCCTTCAAAGACAAATGAGTCTCCAAAACGCTCTGCCTGTGTACACACACACCACCACCACCATCATCATCATCATCATCACCACCATGTACAGTCCCACTACAGCAGGTCTGACAGCAGTGCAGGTTTATATGAATAATGTTATCGTTTCCACAGTAACGTCTTGTTCTCAGGGACTTAAATCAGGAATATAATGAACAGGCACGTAACAGCCTCATCACACACTCCTGCTGTGGTTTATTTTTTTAGTAATTGATTTTTAAATAATCAAAATGTAACAGGGATGATTTGGCAGCGGCCGCGTGTGTGTGAGTGTGTGTGTGTGTGTGTACCTCTGTGACATGGTGTGTGATGTTAGTAAAATATTGGAACTGCAGGTTGGTGACTTCGTGCTCGTCGATGTGGAACGGGTCGACCCAAACCCGGCGCTGAGGCCCTTCTCCGTCCTGAGGGACACCGGGATCATCTGTTCCCATCAGGAACCAACCACCATGCAGCAGCACCATCTACACACACACACACACACACAGTCTGTAAGGAAGGAGTGTACATTAATTACTGACACACTCACACACAGTTAAAAGTTTATGCACCCCTCTGCCGTGTAACACTGTGTGTGTCAGTAATTGATGTACACTCCTTCCTTACAGACTTTGTGTGTGTGTGTGTGTGTGAGGTGATTATTGTACCTTACTGAGAACTTCCTGTTTATTGACAATCTCTTCATTGGCGCGTTTAGAATATTTAAAGCCCGGATGTTCCGCATGTTCCGCGTGCTCCGCTCCCTGCTGCCGCCCCTCCGCGCGAGACAGTGTGTTACAGCCGCAGTCCTGAGCATGACTCTCCTCACAGCTCACACACACACAACACACACTCACACACACACACACTAGTAAACACACACTGTACACCGTCACACGCATCATAACGGGAACCTGCGCCTACACGGGTGCCGCCATCTTCCTCACCCTCGGGCACGTCATCGGTCACCTGACCGGAAGTGAGGGAGGTGGGCGCGTGCGTGAGCACAAGACAAAAGAATTAAAGAAACAATGAAACATCGTGGATTTGTACTGCAGGACTGAGAAACCTTATGAGAAAAGAAATCGCAACGAATGATAAATATATATGTATATAACTCCAAGCATTAAAAATACACAAAGTTTGTTCAACTGAACCGAGAGTGCTGTATCACCGTAACAGCGGCGGTGGGCGGAGACTAAGGAAGGAAGCCACGCCCCAACACTATCAAAGCTTACTTTTATATTTTAATCTAATATACTGTAGCTTTACTTCAACATTTACAGATTAATTTTAATGAATGTCATCTCGTTAACCACGCCCTCAAAAATACATCCAACCTTTCTAAAGTGCATTTATTGTAAATGAGAACAGGAAATGCGGGTCTTTTTCTGAGAATTGAACCGGTGGAACTGATGACAGATACAGTAAACAGCATTAAATATTTTGAAGTGGGTTTCCTTTGCTTTAGGAGCCACGGGAAAGCCAATATATTGTATTCGTAATATTTTAACAGTTGGTTTATTATAAACTTGTAAGATATTATTATAATAAAACGATGTTGAATATATTGTAGAATTAAAACAAGAGCGGATGGTTTTGATGGAAAGTGTTGCTTTGAAGTTGTTACCATTAAAGAGAAGCGATGGGAGGTCACATGACCCATCTGAGATGTTGGTAAAGCTGTTCTGTACAAGGTTTATGAAACTTTTTGAAATGGCATTTAAGACACGTTCAAATTGCTTACGAAAACAAAGTATTTTTAACTTAAACCACTGAATGACAACGAGCCCATCCTCATTCATAATCATTTCCAATATAACAAAACCTGTTGGTGAAAAGAAGATCATTTAAATGGTAGTCTGGAAACAGTGAAATCGCATCTTAATAGAAAAGTAATTCCACATAATTATTTTAAAGTAAACCTCTAGGAACAGAAAACCAAAAGTTATTTGTTACAAAATGTTTTAGCCATTTAATTGTTAACATACCATTTATACAAGAAAGGTCAAAGGACTTCAGCATTTTCATAATCTTGCACAAGTTGAGCTTTCCTAATATAATGCACACATTTTTTCCATATGTAGTTAAAAGTGATCTGGTTAATGGTCTTCATGGCTCTATTAGAAATAGAAAGGCTACCATGTTCTTTCTACAACTAGAAAAGATGAGATGCTCTGGGAGGAGGAGCTTTCTTAAAAAATGGCAATCTTTTATTTCATATTTTAAATCACTCAATTTTCTGCCTTCTGTTTAGTGTAGTTATTTTTTATTTTATTTTATTATTTATTTTTAGTTAGGGGGTTTTCTATTTGTATTTTTTGGGGTGTGGTTGTTAGTTCATGTTTGATTGTACTTGATGCTTGTTTTATTGTTTTCTGCATGTTTATATTGTTAAAAATGGACAATCGCTTAAAATTTATATCTGTAATGATGACTACACAATAAAAAGTTTGAACAAAATAAATAAATAAATAGAAAGGCAGGATGCCCGATAGATGCATCTAGACAGACTTTCCATTTTAGTTAAATAAATCCTACCAAAAATGGATAAATCGCTTTGCATCCATGCCTCAACTACTTCTGCATTCATTCCATCTGCCGCAGACATTTACTTTTTTCATCCTGATCTCATCTTTAGAAATGTGTATGCCTAAATATTTAACATTTGATTTAGTTGGAATATTATATGCAGTTGTAAGATGACATTCGTAGATGTAATAATTTCACATTTTTCAATATTAAGTTTTAAGCCTTTTTATCTCAACTGCTTTGAGGATCTGATACATTTTTTTCAGGTAACTGAATAATCACGATCTCCTGACCAAACACATTCAATTTTTCATTTTTGAATTTTTAATAAGGAGGGCCAACACCTCTGTAGTCAAAATAAACAGTGAAGGTGAATAGATTGGGCCAACTTGTCTAACGCCTCTTTTAATATCAAATCTGGGTGAAGTGCCTGTTAGTATGGAAACTGAGCTATTAGTATTTGTGTAAAATAACAAAAATTCTCACCCATACTTTTGTAAACATTTAAAAATAAAGGAGTGCTCTAACATATCAAAGGCTTTATAAAAAATCTAAAAATAAAATAACCCCATCATCATCAATGTCTTGATTATATTCTAGCAAGTCCAAAACCAGCCGTATATTATTTTGTATAGATCGGCCTGTAATAAATCTAGTTTGAGTCTAAAGTTCGTTTAAATCATGTTTTAATATATACTGACCCTAACCCTGTATATACATTTTTTAAATCACGTTTATCCAAAATTATTGGGGAGACTCAAACTAGATTGATTACAGGCCGATCTATACAAAATAATATACGGCTGATTTTGGACTTGCTAGAATTAGTTAGTTAGATTTAGGCAAAACTGGATTTCTAATCATTTCCTGAAAGGCTGCAAAAAAATTCTCTTAACAAATCCCCAAAATTTCAATAAAGGTTCGACGTAATACCGTGTGGGCCGGGTGATTTATCTAATGACAAACACATAACAGCAGAATCAAGCATATTAGTTTGAACTGTTCATCTATTTGAGGGGATAGAATCGCAAATTCTTTCAAAGAGAACACTCTGAACACTCTACCCCATCAGTGATGAAGGTTTTAATAGAGTTCCTTTCTTGGCGTTTTTTTTTTTCTAACCTACAGGAATAAGCTGAATTTTTTCTCTCCTTCTTCCACATTAGCTTAATTTTAATAGCAGTCTGCAATATAACTTTATTATATATTTCCTCCTTTGGTCCACATAGTCTGATATAAAGTCAGGGTTTTGACCTCAGTTTAGTTAAAGCCCTGTGATGTTAAGATGATTAATCCTGAACCCTCTTAACATCACAGGGCTTTAACTAAACTGAAGTCCGGAGTTTGAGCCACCGGAGCTTCGGTAAGCCCAGCGATGATCAACGTCCCCGGGTCGTGCTGGTGAAATTTCTGCGATATGACGAGAGAGAAAGTCCTGGCAAAAGCTAAAAAGAACAAAGGGTTGGATTGGGAGGGATGCAAGCTGTCCTTCTTTATGGATATGTCGAGGGAGAGGGCAATGAAGAGGAAAAAAAATTCTACGGCAAAGAAGCTGCTGTGGGACTGTGGAATGGTGGCCCGGGAAAGCTTTGGTGTCTGTTTTCCAGAGTCGTTGGGACCGCTGCCCCATTTCGGCAGTGTTTTCAGTTGTTGTTTTTTTCTCTTTGTTCCAAAGTGGTTTTTGTGTTCTCACATTTGTGTTCTGAAGTTTTATTGTTCACAGGAATGTTGGAAGTCAGATTGTTGGTTTTCTATTAGAAGTTACTTTAGATATACTGTAATATCAGTTTATTGCTGAATGTCTATTTTATTTTTCTTTTCTTTCTTTTTGGAGCAGAACAAGTGCAAAGTATTTCATTTTATTAATGTTTGATGGATAGACAATTTGTAAATATTATAACTTGGAATATAAATGGGTGTGGATCACCTATTAAAAGGAAAAAAAACATTAACATATCTTAAGGTGAAGAAAGTTGATATTGCCTTTGTGCAAGAAACACATTTGAAACTGAGACGTGATTGGGTTGTGCATGTTTTTCAGTATCCAGCAAGAGGACTGGAGTAGCCATTCTAGTGAGGAAGAAAATAAATGTAGTATTAATGAATCAACATAAAGACAAGGAGGGTCATCTGTACTGTATAGAAGCAAAGCTCAATGTTGTTGAAGTAGTGCTGTGTAAAATATATGCACCAAATAAGGAGGAGCCTGAATTTTTTCATTCAGTCTTTTTTGAATCTTTTAACAAGATTTTAGCCAACCTGGAGGGATACGTCATACTTGGAGGTGACTTTAATCAAACTATGGATGGTACTTTGGATGGGAGTCAAGGCAACATCATGCAAAACCCTAGCGATAGGACTGCTATCCATACTCTGGAGGATAACACTGGACTAACGGACATCTGGAGACCGGTTAACCCACGAGAAAGGGAATACACTTTTCAAACTGTCACAAGACCTTCACAAGATTTTTTTTTAATCTTCAACTTGTTAATTAAATCGGTTGCTGATTGTATGCTTGGAGCTATATCATTGACAGATTATGCTCACGGAAGTGTTAAAACTAGAAATGAAGGTTGAGTCTGAGAAAAGAGGGAGGTGAAGACTAAATATTTTTATGCTTGAGGATAAAGTCTTCGTAAACTCATTACATGATGACATAAAGATGTTTTTTTGAACTCAATATTGGGTCAACTTCAAGATTGACAACAGTATGGGATGCTTCTAAAGCGTACTTCAGAGGAAAATGTTTTGCTTATGCCAGTAAAAAGAAAAAAGAAGGTTTTGAAAAGGTAAAATCTTTGGAAAAACAAATCAGTGATTTAGAAAAGGAATTGGCGCAGGGTTTTACAGATTTAAAATTGAAAGAGTTTTGTCAGCTAAAATTTCCACAAATTCTTTAACAGAAAAGCAAAATATGTTTACAGGGTGGGCCAGTTATGTGGATAGACCTTAATAAAATGGGAATGGTTGGTGATATTAACGTCCTGTTTGTGGCACATTAGTATATGTGAGGGGGCAAACTTTTCAAGATGGGTGGTGACCATGGTGGCCATTTAGAAGTCGGCCATCTTGGATCCAACTTTTGTTTTTTCAATAGGAAGAGGGTCATGTGACACATCAAACTTATTGGGAATTTCACAAGAAAAACAATGGTGTGCTTGGTTTTAACGTAACTTTATTCTTTCATGAGTTATTTACAAGTTTCTCTTTGTTCACAGCCATTGACATGTCGAAGAGGTTAACACGTGATGAGCGGATCGAAATTGTGTTGATATCTGGTGAACGCAGTAACCGGGTCATTGCAGCAGATTTCAATGCAAGACACCCTACGAGACCACCCATCTCCCATGCTACAGTTAGCAAACTGCTTGCTAAGTTTCGTGAAACTGATTCAGTGTTGGATTTGCCAAAATGTGGACGCATGAAAACTGTCACTAATAAACAGACATCAGTGGCTGTCCTAGCTTCATTCAGCAAGAGCCCACAGCGTAGCACTCGCCGCATGTCACTGGAGAGTGGCATTAGTCGAACATCCCTTCGGCGGATATTAGCTACTCACAAATGGCACCCTTACAAACTCCAGCTACTGCAGCATCTCAACGAGGATGACCCAGATCGGCGCACACAATTTGCAGAATGGGCAAAACAAAAATTGGAACAGGACCCTCAGTTGACGCAGAAGATTTTGTTCAGTGATGAGGCAAACTTTTATGTGAATGGTGAAGTTAACAAACAAAACCACCGCTATTGGTCTGACACTAACCCACATTGGATAGACCCCTCCAAGACTGTTGGAACAAAAAAAGTGATGGTATGGTGTGGTATATGGGGTACAAAGATAGTGGGGCCATTCTTCATCAATGGAAACCTCAAGGCCACTGGATATTTGAAATTGCTACATGATGATGTGTTTCCCTCTTTATGCACTGAAGCTGGCACGTTCCCTGAGTTTTTCCAGCAAGATGGTGCACCACCACATTATGGGTGTCGGGTCCGAGCATTCCTAGATGAACAGTTTCCTGAAAAGTGGATTGGTCGTCGTGGGCCAGTTGAATGGCCCCCAAGGTCTCCCAATCTGACCCCCTTAGACTTTTATCTTTGGGGTCATCTGAAGGCAATTGTCTATGGTGTGAAGATACGAGATGTGCAGCACCTGAAACTACGGATACTGGAAGCCTGTGCTGGCATTTCTCCTGCGGTGTTGCTATCAGTGTGTGAAGAGTGGGAGAAGAGGGTTGCATTGACAATCCATCACAATAGGCAGCACATTGAACACATTTCATAAATGGTCAGAAACTTGTAAATAACTCATGAAAGAATAAAGTTACGTTAAAACCAAGCACACCATTGTTTTTCTTGTGAAATTCCCAATAGGTTTGATGTGTCACATGACCCTCTTCCTATTGAAAAAACTAAAGTTGGGACCAAGATGGCCGACTTCTAAATGGCCACCATGGTCACCACCCATCTTGAAAAGTTTGCCCCCTCACATATACTAATGTGCCACAAACAGGACGTTAATATCAGCAACCATTCCCATTTTATTAAGGTGTATCCATATAAATGGCCCACACTGTAGATTAAAAACCAAGTATTATGAGAGCGGGGAAAAAGCAGGGAAACTTCTTACTAGGCAGATCAAGCAATATGATGCGTCTCATATCATACCTGCAATTAGGGAGGGAAATAAGGTGCAAAGAAATGAACAGGGTTTTTAAGCAGTTTTATTCAAAGCTTCATACATCTATTGTCAAAAAGAGTGAAAAGATTTTTTAGCCAAAGTCATATTGTCCACTTTACCTGAAGATGAATGCAACTTAGTAGAAGCACTAAGGGGCAAACACTTTTATGTATTTTTTTGTAGGGTTATATAGTTTTGGATTTTGTTTTCCCTCAATAAGAGCTGTATAAACTCATCACCTTGGCTAAATCAACAACATGCTTGCTGGATCCAATCTCAACCAGACTTTTAAAAGAAGTGATAAATATAGCTGGAGCGCCCCTTCTAAACATTATCAACTCTTCATTATACCTAGGTCACGTCCCTAAACCTTTCAAGTTGGCAGTTACTAAGCCTCTTCTTTAAAAAATCTCATTTAGACCCAAATTATATAACAAATTACAGACCAATTTCAAACCTTCCGTTTATATCAAAGATATTAGAAAAGATAGTAGCAGCCCAAATATGCACATTCTTGCAGGAAAACGATATCCTCGAGGAATTTCAGTCAGGTTTCAGGGCCCATCATAGTACAGAAACTGCACTAGTTAAAATTGCAAATGACTTGTTTTTAGCTTCGGACCAAGGCTGCATCTCGATACTCGTCTTACTTGATCTTAGTGCTGCATTCGACACTATAGATCATGATATTCTCATAGATCGCTTACAAAATCACATTGGTATTCAGGGACAGGCGTTAAAATGGTTTAGATCCTACCTGTCTGATCGATTCCATTTTGTAGATCTAAATGGAGAACTGTCTGGTGTAATGCCAGTGAAATATGGGGTGCCACAAGGGTCAGTTTTAGGACCTCTGCTGTTCTCCATATACATGCTTCCCTTGGGTAACATCATTAGAAGACATGGGATTAGTTTCCATTGTTATGCTGATGATACCCAGTTATACATCTCCACAAAACCAGATGAAATACCCAAATTGTCTAGACTAACTGAGTGTATTCAAGATATAAAAGATTGGATGACCGATAATTTTCTTTTACTAAATTCAGATAAGACAGAGGTATTACTTATTGGCCCAAAAACAAGTACACAATAGCTCTCACAATTCAGCCTGCGTTTAGAAGGATGTACTGTTACCACCAGCTCGACAGTGAAAGACCTGGGTGTAATATTAGAAAGTAATTTATCTTTTGAAAATCATATCTCCAAAATCACAAAAACAGCCTTTTTCCATCTTAGAAATATTGCCAAGCTTAGGAACATTTTATCTGTATCTGATGCAGAAAAGCTGGTTCATGCATTCATGACCTCCAGACTGGACGACTGTAATGCATTACTGGGTGGCTGTCCTGCATCCTCAATTAACAAGCTACAGTTAGTCCAAAATGCAGCCGCCAGGGTTCTCACTAGATCCAGAAAATATGATCATATAACCCCAATATTATCATCCCTGCACTGGCTACCTGTTCAGTTTAGAATTAATTACAAAATAGCATTACTTACTTACAAGGCTCTAAACGATCTAGCTCCCACATACCTAACCAGTCTTCTGATACGTTACAATCCACCACGCTCCTTAAGATCAGAAAACTCCGGACTACTGGTAGTTCCCAGAATATCAAAATCTACAAAAGGAGGCAGGGTTTTTTCATATTTAGCTCCAAAGCTTTGGAATAGCCTTCCTGATAGTGTTCGGGGCTCAGACACAGTTTCCCAATTTAAAAGTAGACTCAAGACGCATCTCTTTAATCTGGCATACACATCATTAATTTCTTTACCTCATACTCCAGTACATCTATCCTGAATGGCAACCACGCTAATTCTTTTCACCTGCTCTTTATTTTTCCACCCATCCCGAGGCATCTGGAGATTGTGCCAGCTTCAGTAGACAGAGGCCAACCCTGCGAGGTTCCTGAGGCATCCAGAGACGGACCTGCTCCAGCTGGATTCTTCTTCATGTTGGTTTGGATCTACACATGCTGCTCCTGAGCTCCCAGTGATCCAGACCCCCATCTGCCCTCTGCACCTGCTGACTCATCCCTGAGCTGAACTGGACTTTGTGTTAATTTACTATAAAGAACTTCTGTTATACTGAACTTCCAGCCTCCTAACACACAGTATGAGTGCAGATCAAATCCCTGCTCTCCGTTATCACCCAGATGAGGATGGGTTCCCTGTTGAGTCTGGTTCCTCTCAAGGTTTCTTCCTATTACCATCTCAGGGAGTTTTTCCTTGCCACTGTCGCCGTCACCCTCGGCTTGCTCGTCAGGGACAATCTCATTATCTAGACACATATTTCTTACACATATATACACTTCCATAAATTTTCTGTTCATTTCTGTGAAGCTGCTTTGAGACAATGACCATTGTTAAAAGCGCTATAGAAATAAAATTGAATTGAATTTTATAATAAAACCCTTCATTTAAAAACTGTATGACGTGGTTACTTGTGTTATCTTTGACTAATATTTCAATTTGTTTGATGATCTGAAACATTAAAGTGAGATAAACATGCAAAAAAAAAATCAATAAGGGGGCAAACACTTGTATGAGAAAATTGTACAGATTGTGTGAGTGGTGTGTTTGCAAACAGCACTGGGGAAGCTGGAGGAGGGAACAGTGACGCTGAAAGTCTCCTGTAGTCTGAAACAGTGATAGAGAATGAAAACGTGTGAGTGAGTTTACAGTCAAAGTTACCGTTGGTGATGAGGGTCAGAGGTGAAGAGAGACAAAAATACCTGAGCAGGACCGAAACTAACCAATCAGAAGCGAGACTCACGCGAGTAGAGCCGAAAATAGTAGCGCAGCGCCGGAAAGATCCGGAAAGAGCCGAGCGTCCCCGAGCGTCCCCGAGTGTCCCCGAGCGTCCCCGAGTGTCCCCGAGCGTCCCCGAGCGTCCCCGAGCGAGCGGCTGAGGGAGTCGGAGCGCCGGAGTTTCGTCGGCAGGATGAGCTCGTGTCCAGCTCGCAGCTTTTAGACCAAACTGCAGCGGAAAGTCGGGAGTGAAGTTCAGCTGTGTGAGGTAAGAACATCCAGCAACACTTTCACCCCGAACTCCAGCGCTGATAAACTAATTATTTAGTGTGTGTGTGTGTGTGTGTGTGTGAGCATCGCCCCTCCTCCGGGCAGAGAGAGAGAGAGAGAGAGAGAGAGAGGAGTCTTCTCCTGCAGCAGGAAAAAAGCGACTCGGATACAAAATAACCAGTTTAACACAGTGTGTGTGTGTGTGTGTGTGTGTGTGTGTGTGTGTAAAACTGGACAAAATCCGAGGTTTCCTCTTAAACACATCAAACTGTAACTTTATTCTTTTATTAGTTTATTTATGGCTCAGATTAATTTCTTTTCTTTTTCTCGTGTTTATTCTCTGGTGTGTGTGTGTGTGTGTGTGTGTGTGTGTGTGTGTGTGTGTTAGTGCAGGATGTCAAGGGCGTGTTTTTGTTTTTTGGGTGTTTTGGGTTTTCTGTGTCTTTGAGGTTTTGAGTTATTTTCCATTTCCTGTTCTGATCTTCTCCTCCTGAAGCTGCAGGAGCACTGAGTGTGTGTGTGTGTGTGTGTGTGTGTGTGTGTGTGATTTTGTAGAGTTAATCCAGTGTTCCTCTCCATACAGAGTTCAGGATCAACAGCTTGATGAAATCGGTTTAATGTGTTACTGTTCAGTGTAACAGGAAAACCCTCCACACATGTGCATATGCAAATCCCCACTGTCTCTGTGTGTGTGTGTGTGTGTGTGTGTGTGTGTGTGTGTGTGTGTGTGAGAAAGAGAGATGTATGATATGATAGATGATAAATGGAGGTGTTTGTGTGTGTCAGACTTATTTGTTATGCAAACTCGGTAGATGTGTGTGTGTGTGTGTGTGTGTGTGTGTGATGGGGTCAGACGCAGAGGTGATGGATGGGGA
>CM059206.1:0-150000 GCA_030347435.1 Clarias fuscus | reverse complement strand
ACGCACTGACAAACACTGACACACACTGTCCCGCACTGTCGCGCACTGACGCGCACTGACAAGCACTGACACGCACTGTCCCGCACTGTCGCGCACTGACGCGCACTGACAAGCAATGACACGCACTGTCACGCACTGACAAACACTGACATGCACTGTCACACACTGTCACACACTGTCACACACTGAGAAACACTGACTTGCACTGTCCCGCACTGTCGCGCACTGACACGCACTGTCACGCACTGACGCGCACTGACAAGCACTGACAAACACTGACACACACTGTCCCGCACTGTCGCGCACTGACGCGCACTGACAAGCACTGACACGCACTGTCCCGCACTGTCGCGCACTGACGCGCACTGACAAGCAATGACACGCACTGTCACGCACTGACAAACACTGACATGCACTGTCACACACTGTCACACACTGTCACACACTGAGAAACACTGACTTGCACTGTCCCGCACTGTCGCGCACTGACACGCACTGTCACGCACTGACGCGCACTGACAAGCACTGACAAACACTGACACACACTGTCCCGCACTGTCGCGCACTGGCGCGCACTGACAAGCACTGACACGCACTGTCGCGCACTGACGCGCACTGACAAACACTGACGCGCACAGTCGCGCACTGTCACGCACTGACAAACACTGACACGCACTGTCACACACTGTCACGCACTGACGTGCACTGTCACGCACTGACACGCACTGTCACGCACTGTCACGCACTGACACACACTGACACGCACTGTCACGCACTGTCACGCACTGACAAACACTGACACGCACTGTCCCGCACTGTCGCGCACTGACAAGCACTGACACGCACTGTCACGCACTGACAAACACTGACACGCACTGTCCCGCACTGTCGCGCACTGACAAACACTGACAAGCACTGTCACACACTGTCGCGCACTGACGTGCACTGTCACGCACTGACAAACACTGACACACACTGTCCCGCACTGTCGCGCACTGACGCGCACTGACAAGCACTGACACGCACTGTCACGCACTGACAAACACTGACACGCACTGTCACACACTGTCACACACTGACAAACACTGACACACACTGTCCCGCACTGTCGCGCACTGACACGCACTGACAAACACTGACAAGCACTGACAAGCACTGACACGCACTGACACGCACTGTCACGCACTGACAAACACTGACACGCACTGTCACACACTGTCACACACTGACAAACACTGACACACACTGTCCCGCACTGTCGCGCACTGACACGCACTGACAAACACTGACAAGCACTGACAAGCACTGACACGCACTGACACGCACTGTCACGCACTGACAAACACTGACACGCACTGTCACACACTGTCACACACTGTCACACACTGAAAAGCACTGACAAGCACTGACACGCACTGTCGCGCACTGACAAACACTGACGCGCACTGTCCCGCACTGTCGCGCACTGGCGCGCACTGACAAGCACTGACACGCACTGTCACGCACTGTCGCGCACTGACAAACACTGACACGCACTGTCGCGCACTGTCGTGCACTGACGCGCACTGACAAGCACTGACACGCACTGTCACGCACTGTCGCGCACTGACAAACACTGACACGCACTGTCACACACTGTCACACACTGACAAACACTGACACGCACTGTCGCGCACTGTCGTGCACTGACGCGCACTGACGCGCACTGACAAGCACTGACACGCACTGTCACGCACTGTCGCGCACTGACAAACACTGACACGCACTGACACGCACTGTCACGCACTGACAAACACTGACACACACTGTCCCGCACTGTCGCGCACTGACAAACACTGACACGCACTGTCCCGCACTGTCGCGCACTGACGCGCACTGACAAGCACTGACACGCACTGTCACGCACTGTCGCGCACTGACAAACACTGACACGCACTGTCACACACTGTCACACACTGACAAACACTGACACACACTGTCCCGCACTGTCGCGCACTGACGCGCACTGTCCTGCACTGTCGCGCACTGACACGCACTGTCACGCACTGACAAACACTGACACACACTGTCCCGCACTGTCGCGCACTGACGCGCACTGACAAGCAATGACACGCACTGTCACGCACTGACAAACACTGACATGCACTGTCACACACTGTCACACACTGAGAAACACTGACACGCACTGTCCCGCACTGTCGCGCACTGACACGCACTGTCACGCACTGACGCGCACTGACAAACACTGACACACACTGTCCCGCACTGTCGCGCACTGGCGCGCACTGACAAGCACTGACACGCACTGTCGCGCACTGTCGCGCACTGACGCGCACTGACAAACACTGACGCGCACAGTCGCGCACTGTCACGCACTGACAAACACTGACACGCACTGTCACACACTGTCACGCACTGACGTGCACTGTCACGCACTGACACGCACTGTCACGCACTGACACACACTGACACGCACTGTCACGCACTGTCACGCACTGACAAACACTGACACACACTGTCCCGCACTGTCGCGCACTGACAAGCACTGACACGCACTGTCACGCACTGACAAACACTGACACGCACTGTCACACACTGTCACGCACTGTCGCGCACTGGCGCGCACTGACAAGCACTGACACGCACTGACACGCACTGTCACGCACTGTCGCGCACTGACAAACACTGACACGCACTGTCCCGCACTGTCGCGCACTGGCGCGCACTGACAAGCACTGACACGCACTGTCACGCACTGTCGCGCACTGACAAACACTGACACGCACTGTCGCGCACTGTCGTGCACTGACGCGCACTGACAAGCACTGACACGCACTGTCACGCACTGTCACACACTGTCGCGCACTGGCGCGCACTGACAAGCACTGACACGCACTGTCACGCACTGTCGCGCACTGACAAACACTGACACGCACTGTCACACACTGTCACACACTGACAAACACTGACACGCACTGTCGCGCACTGTCGTGCACTGACGCGCACTGACGCGCACTGACAAGCACTGACACGCACTGTCACGCACTGTCGCGCACTGACAAACACTGACACGCACTGTCCCGCACTGTCGCGCACTGGCGCGCACTGACAAGCACTGACACGCACTGTCACGCACTGTCGCGCACTGACAAACACTGACACGCACTGTCGCGCACTGTCGTGCACTGACGCGCACTGACAAGCACTGACACGCACTGTCACGCACTGTCGCGCACTGACAAACACTGACACGCACTGTCACACACTGTCACACACTGACAAACACTGACACGCACTGTCGCGCACTGTCGTGCACTGACAAACACTGACGCGCACTGACAAGCACTGACACGCACTGTCACGCACTGTCGCGCACTGACAAACACTGACACGCACTGACACGCACTGTCACGCACTGACAAACACTGACACACACTGTCCCGCACTGTCGCGCACTGACAAACACTGACACGCACTGTCCCGCACTGTCGCGCACTGACGCGCACTGACAAGCACTGACACGCACTGTCACGCACTGTCGCGCACTGACAAACACTGACACGCACTGTCACACACTGTCACACACTGACAAACACTGACACACACTGTCCCGCACTGTCGCGCACTGACGCGCACTGTCCCGCACTGTCGCGCACTGACACGCACTGTCACGCACTGACAAACACTGACACACACTGTCCCGCACTGTCGCGCACTGACGCGCACTGACAAGCAATGACACGCACTGTCACGCACTGACAAACACTGACATGCACTGTCACACACTGTCACACACTGTCACACACTGAGAAACACTGACTTGCACTGTCCCGCACTGTCGCGCACTGACACGCACTGTCACGCACTGACGCGCACTGACAAGCACTGACAAACACTGACACACACTGTCCCGCACTGTCGCGCACTGGCGCGCACTGACAAGCACTGACACGCACTGTCGCGCACTGTCGCGCACTGACGCGCACTGACAAACACTGACGCGCACAGTCGCGCACTGTCACGCACTGACAAACACTGACACGCACTGTCACACACTGTCACGCACTGACGTGCACTGTCACGCACTGACACGCACTGTCACGCACTGTCACGCACTGACACACACTGACACGCACTGTCACGCACTGTCACGCACTGACAAACACTGACACACACTGTCCCGCACTGTCGCGCACTGACAAGCACTGACACGCACTGTCACGCACTGACAAACACTGACACGCACTGTCCCGCACTGTCGCGCACTGACAAACACTGACAAGCACTGTCACACACTGTCGCGCACTGACGTGCACTGTCACGCACTGACAAACACTGACACACACTGTCCCGCACTGTCGCGCACTGACGCGCACTGACAAGCACTGACACGCACTGTCACGCACTGACAAACACTGACACGCACTGTCACACACTGTCACACACTGACAAACACTGACACACACTGTCCCGCACTGTCGCGCACTGACACGCACTGACAAACACTGACAAGCACTGACAAGCACTGACACGCACTGACACGCACTGTCACGCACTGACAAACACTGACACGCACTGTCACACACTGTCACACACTGACAAACACTGACACACACTGTCCCGCACTGTCGCGCACTGACACGCACTGACAAACACTGACAAGCACTGACAAGCACTGACACGCACTGACACGCACTGTCACGCACTGACAAACACTGACACGCACTGTCACACACTGTCACACACTGTCACACACTGAAAAGCACTGACAAGCACTGACACGCACTGTCGCGCACTGACAAACACTGACGCGCACTGTCCCGCACTGTCGCGCACTGGCGCGCACTGACAAGCACTGACACGCACTGTCACGCACTGTCGCGCACTGACAAACACTGACACGCACTGTCACACACTGTCACGCACTGACGTGCACTGTCACGCACTGACACGCACTGTCACGCACTGTCACGCACTGACACACACTGACACGCACTGTCACGCACTGTCACGCACTGACAAACACTGACACACACTGTCCCGCACTGTCGCGCACTGACAAGCACTGACACGCACTGTCACGCACTGACAAACACTGACACGCACTGTCCCGCACTGTCGCGCACTGACAAACACTGACAAGCACTGTCACACACTGTCGCGCACTGACGTGCACTGTCACGCACTGACAAACACTGACACACACTGTCCCGCACTGTCGCGCACTGACGCGCACTGACAAGCACTGACACGCACTGTCACGCACTGACAAACACTGACACGCACTGTCACACACTGTCACACACTGACAAACACTGACACACACTGTCCCGCACTGTCGCGCACTGACACGCACTGACAAACACTGACAAGCACTGACAAGCACTGACACGCACTGACACGCACTGTCACGCACTGACAAACACTGACACGCACTGTCACACACTGTCACACACTGACAAACACTGACACACACTGTCCCGCACTGTCGCGCACTGACACGCACTGACAAACACTGACAAGCACTGACAAGCACTGACACGCACTGACACGCACTGTCACGCACTGACAAACACTGACACGCACTGTCACACACTGTCACACACTGTCACACACTGAAAAGCACTGACAAGCACTGACACGCACTGTCGCGCACTGACAAACACTGACGCGCACTGTCCCGCACTGTCGCGCACTGGCGCGCACTGACAAGCACTGACACGCACTGTCACGCACTGTCGCGCACTGACAAACACTGACACGCACTGTCGCGCACTGTCGTGCACTGACGCGCACTGACAAGCACTGACACGCACTGTCACGCACTGTCGCGCACTGACAAACACTGACACGCACTGTCACACACTGTCACACACTGACAAACACTGACACGCACTGTCGCGCACTGTCGTGCACTGACGCGCACTGACGCGCACTGACAAGCACTGACACGCACTGTCACGCACTGTCGCGCACTGACAAACACTGACACGCACTGACACGCACTGTCACGCACTGACAAACACTGACACACACTGTCCCGCACTGTCGCGCACTGACAAACACTGACACGCACTGTCCCGCACTGTCGCGCACTGACGCGCACTGACAAGCACTGACACGCACTGTCACGCACTGTCGCGCACTGACAAACACTGACACGCACTGTCACACACTGTCACACACTGACAAACACTGACACACACTGTCCCGCACTGTCGCGCACTGACGCGCACTGTCCTGCACTGTCGCGCACTGACACGCACTGTCACGCACTGACAAACACTGACACACACTGTCCCGCACTGTCGCGCACTGACGCGCACTGACAAGCAATGACACGCACTGTCACGCACTGACAAACACTGACATGCACTGTCACACACTGTCACACACTGTCACACACTGAGAAACACTGACACGCACTGTCCCGCACTGTCGCGCACTGACACGCACTGTCACGCACTGACGCGCACTGACAAACACTGACACACACTGTCCCGCACTGTCGCGCACTGGCGCGCACTGACAAGCACTGACACGCACTGTCGCGCACTGTCGCGCACTGACGCGCACTGACAAACACTGACGCGCACAGTCGCGCACTGTCACGCACTGACAAACACTGACACGCACTGTCACACACTGTCACGCACTGACGTGCACTGTCACGCACTGACACGCACTGTCACGCACTGACACACACTGACACGCACTGTCACGCACTGTCACGCACTGACAAACACTGACACACACTGTCCCGCACTGTCGCGCACTGACAAGCACTGACACGCACTGTCACGCACTGACAAACACTGACACGCACTGTCACACACTGTCACGCACTGTCGCGCACTGGCGCGCACTGACAAGCACTGACACGCACTGACACGCACTGTCACGCACTGTCGCGCACTGACAAACACTGACACGCACTGTCCCGCACTGTCGCGCACTGGCGCGCACTGACAAGCACTGACACGCACTGTCACGCACTGTCGCGCACTGACAAACACTGACACGCACTGTCGCGCACTGTCGTGCACTGACGCGCACTGACAAGCACTGACACGCACTGTCACGCACTGTCACACACTGTCGCGCACTGGCGCGCACTGACAAGCACTGACACGCACTGTCGCGCACTGTCGCGCACTGACAAACACTGACACGCACTGTCGCGCACTGGCGCGCACTGACAAGCACTGACACGCACTGTCACGCACTGTCGCGCACTGACAAACACTGACACGCACTGTCGCGCACTGACGCGCACTGACGCGCACTGACAAACACTGACGCGCACTGTCGCGCACTGTCGCGCACTGACAAACACTGACACGCACTGTCACACACTGTCACGCACTGACGTGCACTGTCACGCACTGACACGTACTGTCACGCACTGACAAACACTGACACGCACTGTCACGCACTGACAAACACTGACACACACTGTCCCGCACTGTCGCGCACTGACGCGCACTGACAAGCACTGACACGCACTGTCACGCACTGTCACACACTGTCACACACTGACAAACACTGACACACACTGTCCCGCACTGTCGCGCACTGACACGCACTGTCACACACTGACGCGCACTGACAAGCACTGACACACACTGACACACACTGTCGCGCACTGGCCCGCACTGACAAGCACTGACACGCACTGTCACGCACTGTCGCGCACTGACAAACACTGACGCGCACTGACAAGCACTGACACACACTGACACACACTGTCCCGCACTGTCGCGCACTGTCACGCACTGACAAACACTGACACGCACTGTCACACATTGTCATACACTGACAAACACTGACACACACTGTCCCGCACTGTTGCGCACTGACGCGCACTGTCACGCACTGACAAGCACTGACACGCACTGTCACGCACTGACAAACACTGACACGCACTGTCCCGCACTGTCGCGCACTGACAAACACTGACACACACTGACACACACTGTCCCGCACTGACGCGCACTGACGCGCACTGACAAGCACTGACACGCACTGTCACGCACTGACAAACACTGACACGCACTGACACACACTGTCCCGCACTGACGCGCACTGACGCGCACTGACAAGCACTGACACGCACTGTCACGCACTGACAAACACTGACACGCACTGTCCCGCACTGTCGCGCACTGACAAACACTGACAAGCACTGTCACACACTGTCGCGCACTGACGTGCACTGTCACGCACTTACAAACACTGACACACACTGTCCCGCACTGTCGCGCACTGACGCGCACTGACAAGCACTGACACGCACTGTCACGCACTGACAAACACTGACACGCACTGTCACACACTGTCACGCACTGTCGCGCACTGACAAACACTGACACGCACTGTCACACACTGTCACACACTGACAAACACTGACACACACTGACACGCACTGTCACGCACTGACAAACACTGACACGCACTGTCCCGCACTGTCGCGCACTGACAAACACTGACAAGCACTGTCACACACTGTCGCGCACTGACGTGCACTGTCACGCACTGACAAACACTGACACACACTGTCCCGCACTGTCGCGCACTGACGCGCACTGACAAGCACTGACACGCACTGTCGCGCACTGACGCGCACTGACAAGCACTGACACGCACTGTCACGCACTGTCGCGCACTGACAAACACTGACACGCACTGTCACACACTGTCACACACTGACAAACACTGACACACACTGTCCCGCACTGTCGCGCACTGACACGCACTGACAAACACTGACAAGCACTGACAAGCACTGACACGCACTGACACGCACTGTCACGCACTGACAAACACTGACACGCACTGTCACACACTGTCACACACTGTCACACACTGAAAAGCACTGACAAGCACTGACACGCACTGTCGCGCACTGACAAACACTGACGCGCACTGTCGCGCACTGACGCGCACTGACAAACACTGACACGCACTGTCGCGCACTGTCGCGCACTGACGCGCACTGTCACGCACTGTCACGCACTGACACGCACTGTCACGCACTGACAAACACTGACACGCACTGTCACGCACTGACAAACACTGACACGCACTGTCACGCACTGTCACACACTGTCACGCACTGACGTGCACTGTCACGCACTGACAAGCACTGACACGCACTGTCACGCACTGACAAACACTGACACGCACTGTCACACACTGTCACACACTGACAAACACTGACACACACTGTCCCGCACTGTCGTGCACTGTCACGCACTGACACGCACTGTCGCGCACTGTCGCGCACTGACAAACACTGACAAGCACTGTCACACACTGTCGCGCACTGACGTGCACTGTCACGCACTGACAAACACTGACAAGCACTGACACGCACTGTCACGCACTGACAAACACTGACACGCACTGTCACACACTGAAAAGCACTGACAAGCACTGACACGCACTGTCACGCACTGTCGCGCACTGACAAACACTGACGCGCACTGTCGCGCACTGTCGCGCACTGACAAACACTGACACGCACTGTCACGCACTGTCACGCACTGACATGCACTGTCACGCACTGACACGCACTGTCACGCACTGTCACGCACTGACAAACACTGACACGCACTGTCACACACTGTCACACACTGACACACACTGTCCCGCACTGTCGCGCACAGACGCGCACTGTCACGCACTGACACGCACTGACACGCACTGTCACGCACTGACAAACACTGACACACACTGTCCCGCACTGTCGCGCACTAACAAACACTGACACACACTGTCCCGCACTGTCGCGCACTGACGCGCACTGACAAGCACTGACACGCACTGTCACGCACTGACAAACACTGACACGCACTGTCACGCACTGTCACACACTGTCACGCACTGACGTGCACTGTCCCGCACTGTCGTGCACTGTCACGCACTGACGTGCACTGACAAGCACTGACAAACACTGACACACTCTGTCCCGCACTGTCGCGCACTGACGCGCACTGACAAGCACTGACACGCACTGTCACGCACTGTCGCGAACTGACAAACACTGACACGCACTGTCGCGCACTGACAAACACTGACACGCACTGTCGCGCACTGTCGCGCACTGACAAACACTGACGCGCACTGTCGCGCACTGACAAACACTGACACGCACTGTCACACACTGACAAACACTGTCACACACTGTCCCGCACTGTCGCGCACTGACGCGCACTGACAAGCACTGACAAACACTGACACACACTGTCGCGCACTGTCGCGCACTGACGCGCACTGTCACGCACTGACGCGCACTGTCGCGCAATGTCGCGCACTGACGCGCACTGTCACGCACTGACAAACACTGACACGTACTGTCACGCACTGACACGCACTGTCACGCACTCTCAGGTTTTACACATGTACATCACTCTGTTTACATTTCCCTCCTGTTACTCACCGCAGTATTATCTAGAATAAGAAGTTTTGTAATTATATAGATTTCATAACACAGCTCACACACAGCTAAATTAAGCAGATATTACACTGTGTGTGTGTGTGTGTGTGTGTGTGTGTGTGTGTGTGTGTTAGGAACTCCTATGTGAGACTCCGACATCTTTGTACGAACACGTGGGTCCATAGCACCAACCACCCCATAGACAAGGAAGAGGAGAAACCGGTCATGCTCAGAGTGAGTTACTTACATATGTGTGTGTGTGTGTGTGTGTGTGTGTGTGTGTGTCACATCCTCCTGAGCTGTTACATGGGAGAAATAGAAGACACACACTTATAGCAGCGTTCTCTGATGTTCAAATGAGGAGCATGAAGACTACACACACACACACACACACACACACACACTGCAGTCACTTCTTTTGCAGTAGCCCTGTGGTTACTGTAAGAGACAGTGTGGATGTGTAACAGAAGTGGGAAGAGAGCAGAGTTAATGGTGTTTGTGTGACAGTTGAAGGTTCTCACCACACACGAGACTGGTTCAGTCCACACCTCAATGAAGGACATAATTCACCTCTGTTTCAGCGCATTAATAAAGAGATCTGTGTTATTCTCCTGACTCGGCCAGATAGGGACGTCTCCCCTGAAGGAGGATAAGGAGGCGTTCGCTATCGTACCCGTGTCTCCAGCTGAGGTCAGAGATCTGGATTTTGCCAACGATGCCAGTAAAGTTTTGGCCTCCATCGCTGGCAAACTGGAGAAGGGCACCATTACCCAAAACGAGCGAAGGTACACATTCCACCTCTCTGTCTCTTCACGCACGTCCCTCTGTCCTTCTGCTCATGCACATGTCTAAAACCCTATGATACCTTTTACTGTGACAGTAAGGTGCTGGTCAAGATGTTCCCGATGTCTTCCTCTTCAGGTATCATTGTACTTTCACTTTAAAGGCCCTCTGGTGGTATTGAACCCTCTGTGTACACACTCTCACACCCACAGGGCCGTGACCAAGCTGCTTGAGGACCTGGTTTATTTCGTGGTGGACATTCCCAACAGCGGTCAGGACGTTCTGGAGATTACCGTCAACAAACCCAACAGAGAGCGACAGAAACTCATGAGAGAGCAGAACATCCTCAAACAGGTGAGGGCTCCACTGAGTCTGGGGTTAAATGCTGGTTATGTTCTCCTTATCGTCATTACTTTCCATGGCTGATGTCTCTGTTCTGGGTTTGATCAGATCTTCAAGCTCCTGCAGGCTCCGTTCACTGACAGTGGTGACGGTCCCATGCTGCGTTTGGAGGAGCTGGCAGACCAGCGCCACGCCCCCTTCCGCCATATCTGCCGCCTCTGCTACAGAGTCCTGCGCCATTCACAGCAAGACTACCGCAAAAACCAGGTACTGCACAAACCAACTGCTCTTAGGAGCTCCGCCCACAGATGAGGCTCATCTAGTCTCAGTCTCAGAGGTTCCACGCGCTCCATTTAGTCTCGGTACCCGATTCTTACAATTGAAGCTGTGTGTGTGTGTGTGTGTGTGTGTGTGTGTGTAGGAGTACATAGCGAAGCAGTTCCGCTTCATGCAGAAGCAGATCGGTTATGACGTGCTGGCCGAGGACACCATCACCGCTCTGCTGCACAACAACCGCAAACTGCTGGAGAAACACATCACAGCGGCTGAGATCGACACCTTCGTCAGTCTGGTCCGCAAGAACAGGGAGCCCAGGTGTGTGTGTGTGTGTGTGTGTGTGTGAGATCACTGCAGTAACTGTGACCTGTGATAAGTGTAAATCTGTGTGTTCAGGTTCCTGGATTATTTATCGGATCTGTGTGTGTCGATGAACAAGTCGATTCCTGTGACGCAGGAGCTCATCTGTAACGCGGTGCTGGACCCGGCGAACTCCGACATCCTGATCGAGACTAAGTACTACACGCTGACCAGATCTCCTGAGACATACATTCCATTAAACACTGCACATTATTAACAATTATTGTGTTCATTTAGGATCCGCCATCCTGTAAAGGTTTAACTGTGGCGTGCTGTTTATTTTCACCTGTCAGTTGCCTTCTGTTTCAGAGGGGCTTCATTTCCCATGTTATTATTACTGGAGGATTGTTGGGATTTTAGTCCAAATCCATCATGTCTGTAATAGTAACAGGCTGCGTGTGTATGTGTTCGGGGGCTTTAACCACATTCCTTAGCTGTTCATGGAGAGAAAGTCCGGATGGTTCTTGAGTCTCTCGGGACATCACAGGCCTTAATCTCCTACAAAATGCCTCTGATTAACCGTGAAGTATTCCGCTGTATTTTCAACTCCACTATGAACTTTATATCTAAAAACAGTCAGTTTTATTTTTACTTGTTTTATCTACAACACCTCATCATTTGATATGAATTGATAAGACTTTTCTCCATCAGTTTATTAGCCTTTGCTACATATTTTTAACAATTGCCCGTATAAAAGCCATTTAATTTTCAGAGCTGATCTTTTAGTCCTGATGGCACCTGGACTCCTGGCTTGGATTGCTGCTTAAGAACATCCTTCTTATTAGTAGGAGTGCCCTCATGATATTACGCCCCTACTGCTATTACGGTTATTCTGAAGTGCCAAAACTTTGGCTCCCTCCTTCTCACCAGGAATGGTGCGCTATTACTTTTCCAAAGAATCTGACCGATCGCTTTCTTCGAAAAAAGCACCGCTTTCGAGTTATGAGGATACCAAACCACTTTGTCCCCTGACTCCCAGCTTGCTCAGTGGCATGTTTAGGCTTAAAATGTTTTGGTCATTTTGGTCAAAATTGTGTTGATCAAAAACAATTCACCCTTCAGAAAAATATGGAAATACAGTCTGTATAAATGATAATTATCAGTGTGTGTATGCCCCAGGCTAGTGCTGTCACGATTTGAAGTGGCAGGGACGGTGCTGGGGGAGAGTGCAGAGGAGGAGGAGGAAGATGAGGAGGAGGTGTGGTTGTTCTGGAAGGATAGCAGTGGGGAGGTGAAGAGTAAAAGCATCAGAGAACTCGCTCAGGATGCTAAAGAAGGCCACTCTGAGGACCAGGAAGTGATCAGCTATTACAGGTACACTCATATACTGTATACACACACACACACACACACACCTCCCAGAGTGCTTTGCTGCTGCCGGCAGATTAGCATCCAGTCATTTGTAAAAACGCACATGCTACTTGCGATGTTCTTCACATGTGAAAAACTGCATGAGTCGTACACTCAAAAAAATATTTAGGCCTAACAATTAAGATTTATGCATTTTGATTGCATATAAATTTCCATCCCTTTGGATTACAGATTTCTAGCATAACCAAACTAATAAACTTTGTTATTCTTATTGCAAGTTATATGTAAATGAAATGAGCAAGAATGAGATTTATGTATAATACAGATATAAGATTTATGATAATTGTTAATAATTTATAACAATTTATAAATTTAGAACAAGACCACCTTGTTTCATATTTTATTTATTTCATACATTTCATGCTTCAAGTCATATAAAAAAAAAAAAACAAGCACAAACCGGATGGAAAAAAAAATGGTAGCAAAACATACTAGCCAGTGTTATTGGTATGAAAGATGTGGAATAGAAGGTAGACAGATAAAAGAGGTAAACCTGCTCACAGCACTGCTTACGGTACAATAACATTCAGAGCCAGAAGCATCAGTGGGGTCTTTGCAGTTACACTTTTCGACGCATGTTTAATTGTGAGATTTTGGTATAGAGTGATCATTCCACAGCAAATATTACATCGCTAAAATGACCAATAACTAAATTAAACTTTCGAGCATTAAAGTTTAAAAGTTAACTTAAACAACACAAAGCACAGAACAAGTCGACCCACTTGCACTGAAAAAAAGGAAATGTCTGTTAATTAATCACAGAAGCATCTTAATGTTCAATGCTTGGACTTTTGGTGACAGTTTGGTGTCAGGCTTGCTCCGATAAAAAAATCTTAATGAAAGTGATGCTTCACCTGCTGCTGCTAGCGCCCTCTATCGACTGGGGTGTGGAACAGCTTCATTTCCGCGTCTAAACGATTCCACTTGCAAGATTTGTATGTAAATCAGTCTCATACTTTAATGAATTGGATCTTGTTCTGCAGACATTTTAACTAAATTCATACTTTTTTAACTGATTAAATTAAATGTTTTTTATAATTAACAGATTTTAATTAATTGTAAGTAATCTGATTACATATTTTTTGAAAAAAAGATTATTTAAATAAAATCAAAGGGATGCAAATACTTAATAATAAACTACGCCATGGTTCATTTTTTTGACTGCGCTCCACCAGTGGGTTTTACTCCTGAGTATGCTGCACTTTACACATTACTTTAGACATATTAATATTATTGTGAGTTTAATTTAGGCATGTCTGTGTGTGTGTGTGTGTGTGTGTGTGTGTGTGTGTCAGGTACCAGTTGAACTTGTTCGCTCGGATGTGTCTGGATCGTCAGTATTTGGCCATCAATAAGATCTCGGCTCAGCTGGACGTGGATCTGATATTACGCTGCATGTCAGATGAAGATTTGCCCTTTGACCTCCGAGCCTCTTTCTGCCGTATGATGCTGCACATGCACGTGGATCGCGACCCTCAGGAACAGGTCACACCCGTCAAATACGCCCGGCTGTGGTCTGAGATCCCATCCCAAATCTCCATCGATGAGTGAGTAGACGGCGGAGTCGCGTTCACCTGAGCAGGTGGGTGACACGCCCCTCGCCAACCAGCACTGTGTTTGTTTTCCCTTTCAGCTACGACAACGATGGGACGACACGTGACGAGGTGAAGGAGAAGTTTTCTCAGACCATGGAGTTTGTGGAGAATTATCTGCGTGATGTTGTGTGCCAGAGCTTCCCTTTTTCAGACAAAGAGAAAAATAAACTCACATTTGAGGTGCGTTTCTTTATTTTCATATAAAACTTTCATTCACATGATAGACAACATCATGGCAGCTGATCTGATCTGCTCTCCCTGCTCTTGTGCTGCTCCTCTCAGGTGGTGAACTTGGCGAGGAATCTCATCTACTTTGGCTTCTATAACTTCAGTGACCTACTTCGGCTGACTAAGATCCTGCTGGCCATCCTGGACTGTGTCCACATCAGCACATCCTTCTCTGTCAAACTGGATCGAGATCCGGGGAAAGGTCAGATTTGGTCTGCCATAATGCGGTGTTACTCTTAACATCTCACTGTTCCCATTGCATGTTCTTCAGCATAAGGAGCGTTTCCAACATTGGAGTCATTATCATGAATTCGATCTGAAGGAGGACTGTCAAAGCTCAGTTAAGCCAAAATGCATTTCAAAATAAATACAGTGGAACCTCGGATTCAGAGTAACACGGTTTGTGAGTTTTCTGCAAGACGAGCAAAGATTTTTAATACATTTTGAAAAACAAACAAGTCTTTACGCGTTTTACGCGTACCAAGTATCATGTATCAAGCTTTCGCTTCTTGTTTTGACGCAGAGCGTCACCTGATCACAACTGAGCCAACGTTTTTTCTCTCTCCTGCGCTGCGGAATTGTGGGTAATCGTCTCCCCTGCTGGGTCTTAGTGCTCGTCTCTCACTGGTATAATCAACATACGTGCACGTGTGTACTGTTTACTATAACGTGTGTGTGTGTAAAGCATCTTTTATTTTGTGTTTGTAAGCGTGTGTGTACAGCACGCGTGTACTGTTTATTATAACACACGTGTGTGCGCGAGTGTAAAGCAAAATAAAGTCTCACTAGAAAGGTTAAAGATCAATGTGCTCCTTCTCTGTATCAGCCTGTCGTTATGTATCTGCATGCGTGTAATTTGACACCGTGCCCCTTCACACACACACTCTCTCGCCAAATGGATCTCTCGGATTCACGCACACACACACGCAAATGGAAACACTTATCTGTCAGGATTTATTTTTACTCTTTTTAAAGTGTAGGTTAATTTGTGTTATTTTTACTTTATATATTGTATTAATTATTTGTATGTATTTATTTTTTTGGGGCTGTGGAAGGAATAATTTGAGTTTCCATTATTTCTTATGGGAAAATTAGCTGTTATGACTGTTTTGGAATACGAGCCCGCTTCCTGAACGAATTATGCTCGTAATCCAAGGTTGCACTGTAATTACAAATAATTCTACGCTGACCATGCAGTGAAAGGTAATCACAGACTAGAAAGAACTCTTAGCAGTTTGTTAGTTATTTCTAGGTGCTTCAGGACCTTAAAGTCAGTTCTTGCCTCTTGGTAATGGACTAGAAAATCTGAAAATATGCTATAATTTGCTAATATTTAATTATGAACCTCCCCAAAGTATCACATTGCAATCATGATTAGTGAAAAATTGCTGCAGTGCGGCGACGAACCACTTTAAACATCAGCTGTGCCTTCAACATCATGTGCGCTTTTACCTTCATGTCAAGTCAAGTCAAGTCAATTTTATTTATATAGCGCTTTTAACAATTGACATTGTCGCAAAGCAGCTTTACACAATAAAAAGAAGTAAGTTTTTATGCAATGTATATGAATCAAAATGACAAGATTGTCCCCGATGAGCAAGCCGAGGGCGACGGTGGCAAGGAAAAACTCCCTGAGATGGTAATAGGAAGAAACCTTGAGAGGAACCAGACTCAACAGGGAACCCATCCTCATCTGGGTGATAACGGATAGCAGGAATTGCTCAGCATAATAATGTGCAAGACTGGAAGTTCAGTGTAACAAGAGATGTTTTAAAATTAAAAGGAGTCCAGTTTGTTCCCGGAGGCTCAGGTAGACTGTAGGGGATTCCGGTCCTGAGTTATCGAACAACTGAAGTCACAGGTCCCCAGAGCATCACTCGATGACAGGAGAGTCTTCATGGAAACCATCCCCAGCCACCATACGAATCCAGGCAGACCACACGGGGCATCCATGCGACGAGATCTCCAACCAGAAGCAGGACTCCAGGATGGGTTAGACGGCTCCAGAGGGCAGAGGGGTCTGGATCACTGGCAACTCAGGAGCGAAACATGTATAGCTCGACAGAGAGACAGAGAGAGGGAAAGAAGAGGGGGAGAGAGAGAGAGAAGAGAGCAGAAAAGGAGAGAACAGAAAATAAGGAGAGATGGCAGTTAGGTCTGGTCACAGTCAGCATGTATAGGTGAATGTATATTTAGTGCAAAGTGCAAGCAGGGACTCCGACAGGACTAACTATAACAGCATAACTAAAAGGGAGAGCCAGAAGGAAACACAAACATGAGGGCTCCCTGAGATGTAAAGCAACCAATCACCTCACCGTCAACAAACCTGAGTGAACAATGAGAGTGGGGAGGACAGCATCTAAACATACCAGTTCACCAGAATACTCTACGTCTATGAGTCCCCCAGATCTGCTCCTTTACCTAAGGCTAATCTATTTACAAAAATGCTTGGCTAAATAAATAGGTTTTTAGCCTAGACTTAAACACTGAGACTGTGTCTGAGTCCCGAACATTAATAGGAAGACTATTCCATAACTTTGGGGCTTTGTAAGAAAAAGCTCTGCCCCCTGCTGTAGTTTTAATAATACGTGGTACTGACAGGCAGCCTGCATTCTTTGATCGAAGTAGGCGTGGCGGATCGTAAGACACTAACAGTTCACTCAAATACTGTGGCGCGAGACCATTTAGTGCTTTAAATGTCAAAAGTAGTATCTTAAAATCGATGCGAAATTTCACAGGGAGCCAATGCAGTGTAGATAAGATAGGGGTGATGTGCTCGTATTTTCTGGTTTTAGTGAGGACTCTCGCTGCTGCATTCTGTACTAACTGAAGCTTGTTTATACACCTAATTGAACAACCAGACAGTAAGGCGTTACAATAGTCCAACCTAGACGTGATAAAAGCATGAACTAGTTTTTCTGCATCATTTAGTGACAATATGTTTCTTATCTTGGCAATATTTCTAAGGTGAAAGAAAGCTATCCTGGTGATATTATCTACATGAGCTTCAAACGAAACCCTAACCTTCATGTGCATTTACAATCACATATGCCCTCATATTCATACAGTGACACTGGTCGTACTGGTCTAGACTTATCTTTAGCTAGCTTTGCTGAGAGAGATAAAGTTATTTACATGTTAATAATAAGAATTTTCCTTTTCTCCTTCTAATTAATCTGATGGTGATAATTGAAACAGTGTGTATAACTTTCGTACTTCAATTTCAGCCATAAATCAGTAAATGATATACAAGATTTAACAAAATCTAATGTTAAAATTTTGTGTATCTGTGTCCGTATTTGTGTGTGAGTAGGCAGTAATGTGATGCGCTCCATTCATGGAGTGGGTGAACTGATGACTCAGGTGGTCCTTAGAGGAAGTGGCTTCCTGCCTGCTACAAGCCGGAGTTCTCCCGACCGAGACTCTGTGAAAGCTCAGGCAGAACCTCAGAAACAGGACATACTGGTAATGGACACCAAGCTAAAGATCATTGAGATACTGCAGGTACGTAACACAAACCTAAACCCTAATCCCCCCAACTCAAACTCCTTAACCCCAACTCCAATCCTAACCCTAAACCCTAACCCTAATTCCTATCCCTTAGTCCCCCAAACCTAAACTCTTAATTCCTAACCTAATGCTTAACCCCTTAAATGAGAGGTTGTAACTGAGGCTATGACTGCTGGATGTGTGTAAAAACTGCTAGACCTCTTGAAAGATCAGACCACAACCAAGTTATTCTCACTCTCACATGCACATCCATCATTCAGAAGCAGCCTGTGACTAAAAGGACTGTGCAAAGGTGGACACAGGATGCTAATGACGCTCCGCAGGACTGCTTTAAAGCAACACACTGGAATGCCCTCTGTGAACCCCATGGAGATGACAATGACTCCATGACAGATTGCATAGCACAATATATCAACTTCTGTGTGGACAACATTGTCCCTACCAGGACAGTGAGGTGTTTCCCTAATAACAAGCCCTGGATTCAGAGATAGGGGCAAAGACCTGCTGGTCAGCAGGAGTTCAGAAGAAACTGAAAGTGAAACTGAGGGTGTACAGGAGAAAGTTGGAAAATAAGCTCCAGGTGAACAATGCCAGAGACATGTGGACTGGTATGAGGAGGATTAACAGTTTTAAGGCTAAAGATGGACAGACTGAGGGAGACCTGAGCAGAGCCAATGAGCTAAACCTTTTCTTCAGCAGATTTAGTACAGGATCCTCAGCTGTCCCATCTGTTCTCTCCTCTAGAGACATCACACTCCCCCCCACGGATTTCTCCAGTGCTTTTAACACAAGTCAAACTGTACTGCTACAAGATAAGCTTGAGAAGATGCATATTGAAACCTCCACAACCTCCTGGATCACTAAGTATCTGATGGACAGACCACAGTTTGTGAGATTGCAAACTGTGGGGACGCATGTCTCAAAAAGTGATCAGCTGCACCGGAGTGCCGCAGGGGCCAGTACTCTCTCCTTTCCTTTTCATGTTATACACTTTGACCTTCCAGTACAACTCAGTTCTCAGATGACTCTGTAGTTGTGGGGTGTGTTAATGGTGGCCAGGAAACAGAGTACAGAGACCTAGTTGACAGTTTTGTGAATTTGTGAAATGTTGCAGATCTTTTATCAGTCTGTGGTGGCACGGGCAACATTCTTTTCATGAGGAGCAGCAGCATCAGAATCAGTGACTCTAAGAAACTCAATAAACTCATCAGGAAGGCTAGCTCAATACTGGCCACTCCCTTGGAATGTTTGGAGCTTGTAGTGGAAAGAGGGATGTTACACAAACTGTTAAGCATCATGGAGAACACCTGACATCCCCTCCACAACCTGCTGGCTCCTCTGTGATTAAGAACGCTACAGGAAGTCTTTTCTGCCAACTGAAATGAGACTTTACAATAACTCTGTGTTAAGAGAGGGAGCACTTCTCTGACATCACATTAAATATGCTCATATACATTCTGTCTTCATTGCACTATTGTCACATCCTTCATTCACTTCATCCTCTTTTTTATTACTGTTTGCTGGTTATACACTTGCTGGTTCATTCTCTGTATTACTACATGCACATGAACATGGAAACAGTATATTCATATGATTTGACAGCATTTCTATCTCTTTAGTGCACCCTAAATTTGACATAGTTTTACCTCATTAATGCACCTTCTTTCTATCACTAACAAAGCACATTCTGTGTGTGTGTGTGTGTGTGTGTGTGTGTGTGTGTGTGTGTGTGTGTGTGTGTGTGTGTGTGTGTGTAGTTTATTCTGAATGTCAGGCTGGATTATCGTATCTCGTGTCTTCTGAGTATTTTTAAGCGAGAGTTTGATGAGAGCAACTCACAGACAGAGACATCAATCAACCCTGAATCACAGGCCAGCAGCGTTCAGGGTGAGTGAGTGTGTGTGTGGGAGAGTGTGTGTGTTTATTTATGCATCTTGGTAGGGCCCAGAGAAATGTCAATCTGAGGAGAAACTGCTGCTTTTTTTAAAAGGTAAAAGTGTGTGTGTGTGTGTGTGTGTGTGTGTGTGTGTGTGTGTGTGTGTGTGTGTGTGTTAATGAGCTGTGGACTGTGTGTAGGTGCACTTGACTTTGAGCACATTGAGGAGCAGGCAGAGGGAATATTTGGAGGAAGGTGAGAGTTCTTTAGATATTACACTGTACATTAAATACAAGTCACATCACTACACGCAGTCATTACATAATAATCCAGTGACATCATAAAAGTCTTTACATTATCACATCATAGTAGCACAAAATGATTGATGCTGAGAACCTACAAAGTTGTATCTATTTACAGGTGTGAGGTGAAGTTTACACACACTCCTCGTGGACATGAAGGTCGGGGCAACATCAGGCATTCAGTGATTTCTATGAACTGGGCTTTTTCTAGAGCAGAATAATTGTACGCAAACAAACAAACACGTTAATAGATGTAACCCCAGAGAATTTATAGCACAAGGTTTAAGTTATTTTGGGAATTGATTTATTTTTTCCCAATTCAACAAAGGAACGAAAATTACACACATAGCACACCTAATATTTCTTTGGTCTCAACAGGGAACCCATCCTCATCTGGGTGATAACGGAGAGCAGGGATTTGATCTGCACTCATACTGTGTGTTAGGAGGCTGGAAATTCAGTATAACACGAGACGTGTTTAAGTTCATATGGAGTCCAGTCGGTCATTGGAGACTCAGGTAGACTGTAGGAAACTCCAGTCCTGAACTATCGAGCGACTGCAGTCACGAGTCCTCAGAGGACAGCTGTCTGCATCAGCCGAGGACAGGAGCGTCTTCATGGTGAAGTGGAACCGTCCCCAGTCACCACACGCGTCCCAGACAGACCACACGGGGCTCCATGCGACGAGATCTCCAACCAGAAGCGGGATGAGTTAGACAGGTCCAGAGGGCAAAGGCGGGTCTGGATCACTGGTAGCTCAGGAACGACATATGTAGCTCGACTGTGACCATAACTAACTGTTATCTCTCTTTTATAAAATTATATGTAAAAATATAGAGAACATGAGGAGAACATGAAAGAACATAATGGGACATGAGAGCATGAGGAGAACATAGAGAGAACACAAGGAGAACAAATATAGAACATGAGGAGAACATAAGGAGAAGAACATAATCAGAACATGGGGAGAACCTAAAGAGAACACGAGAAAAGAGATAACAGATATGGTCACAGTCACATAATATATAAGGTGAATGTATATTTAGTGTAGAGTGCAAGCAGGGACTCCGGCAGGACTAACTATGACATCATAACTAAAAGGGAGGAGCCAGAAGGAAACACAGACATGAGGGGGAACTGAGATGTAAAGCGACCAATCACCTCACCGTCAAAAAATTGAGTGATCAATGAGAGTGGGGAGGACAGCATCTAAACATACCAGTTCACCAGAATACTCTACGTCCATGAGTCTCCCCCATGGTAGGTTTTTGGTCTAGACTTAAACATTAAGACTGTCTGAGTCCTGAACATTAGTTGAAAGGCTATACTATAATTTTGGAGCTTTGTAAGAAGAAAGCTCTTTCACACTTCATTCCACACTCAGCTTTGATGTGAGTTTGGGGTCATTGTCCTGTTGGAACCCTCAATTAAGTTTCAGGGCCTGCTGAAGAATTTTGAGGTTCTCCTCCTTTTGTATTCCATCCAATTTGTGGAGTGCACAAGTTCCACTGCCAGCAGAACAGCCCCAGATTGTCCCACTACCACCACCATGCTCAACAGCTGCTACAGTGTTCTTGGGGTAGAAGGCTCCACCTTTCCTCCTCCAAGCACACCTCTGCTCAGAACTTTCCTCCAGGAGGCTTTTTCTTTGTCCATGTGCTCAGCTGTGGCCTTTGAAAGTTTGAAATTGTGTATTTTGGAGCTTCTTTCTTTCAGTCCATGGTGATATAAAACTGAGTTAATTGGAGACAGAGACACTGGTGTACCAGCAGCTTCCAGTTCTTGACAGACCTGTGCCTCGGTGGTTCATAGGTTGTTCCTCCCTTCCTGAGTGGGAGCTTATCATCATAACTAACAGGAAGCTGAGAGGCTTTGGGCTTGGCAAATTAAAAGACATTTCATGACTGAGTTAATAAACTAAGTGTGTGAGGTATAGATTATTTATTATTAGAGGTGTGTGTGAGTGTGTGCGTTATGTGTACAATCATTCAGCCCTTAAAAAAATACCAGTTCAAAGAAATTGCTAGAAGCCTGGGACTCCCCTGAAACACCTGTTGATGAGCAGTGTATGTGAACTTCAGGCCACATCTCTTTCTCCATATCTATCTGCCATCATATCACATCATTACATCGTCACTCCATCACATCAGTGCATAAAGGAAAAATACACTATATTGCCAAATGTATTCACTCACACATCCAAATCATTGAATTATTTGTATGAATTCAACTTCCATGGATACAGGTGTATAAAATCAAGCACCTAAACATTTATGAAAGAATGGGTCCCTCGGAGGAGCTCAGTGAATTCCATCATGGTACCGTGATAGAACGCCATCTGTGCAATACATTGTGAAATTTGCTCGCTACTAAATATTCCACAGTCAACTGTTACTTGTATTATAACAAAGTGGAAATGATTGGGAATGACAGCAACTCAGCCATGAAGTGTTAGGCCATGTAAAATCACAGAGCGGGGTCAGCAGAGGCTGAGATGCACAGAGGTCACCAACTTTCTTAGCTGAAGAACAGTGCGTAGAGAGCTTGATTGAATGGGTTTCCATTGCATGCTGCATCCAAGCCTTACATCACCAAATGCAATGTAAATCATTGGATGCAGTGGTGTAAAGCACACTGCCACTGGACTCTAGGGCAGCATTACTCCTTTCTCTGGAGTGATGAATCACTGTCTAGCAATCCGATGGACAGGAAGTCTGGGTTTGGCGGTTGCCAGGAGAACGGTACTTGTCTGACTGAATTGTGAACAGTGTAAAGTTTGCTTGGGAGGGATTATGATGTGGGGTTGTTTTCTAGGAGCTGGGCTCGGACCCTTAGTTCCAGTGAAAGGAACTCTTATTGCTTCAGCATATCAAGACATTTTGGACAATTTCATGCTCCCAACTTTGTGGAAACAGTTTGAGGATGTCCCCTTCCTGTTCAAACATGACTGTGCACCAGTGCAAAAAGCACGGTCAATAAAGACAGGCAGGAGTGAGTTTTGGTGTAAATAACTTTCGGGATGAATTAGAGCACTGTGAGTCAGGCCTTCTCATCCAACATCCAACATCCGTTTCTGACCTCACAACTGCACTTCTGGAAGAATGATAAAAAATTCCCATAAACACACTCCTAAACGTTGTGGAAAGCCTTCCCAAGAGAATTGAAGCTGTTCTAGCTTCAAAAGGCCAACATTCAATTCAGTTTTATTTGTATAGCGCTTTTAACAATTTTCATCGTCGCAAAGCAGCTTTACACAATCAAAAGAATTATTGAAGTGTGTATGAGATGTGAGTGTGTGTGAATCAGAATGATCAGATGGTCCCTGATGAACGAGTCGAGGGCGACGGTGCTGAGGGAAAAACTCCCTGAGATGGCAGTAGGAAGAAACCTTGAGAGGAACCGGATTCAACAGGGAACCCATCCTCATCTGGGTGATAACGGGTAGCAGGGATTGATCTGCACTCATACTGTGTGTTGGGTGGCAGGAAGTTCAATATAATAGTTGGTATAACAGATGTTAATTGATGTTAATATGGAGTCCAGGTAGTTATTGGAGGCTCAGGTAGACTTGTAGGAAATTCCAGTCCTGAACTATCGAGCGACTGTAGCCAAGTGCTCAGACATTATTAAAGACATCATATTAAACACTATGGATTAAGAATTGGATGGTCCTCAAGATCATATGCATGTGAAGGCAAGCGGGCCAATACTTTTGGCAATATGATGTATAAAGCTAAATAAAAATAAAACTGATATTTGCCATTTCATAGTACATTACACCATAGTATATAAGTTCCCCTCTAAAGTTCATGAACATGGTGTGTGTGTGTGTGTGTGTGTGTGTGTGTTCTGTGGGTGTGTAGTGAGGAAAACACCCCACTGGATTTAGATGATCATGGTGGCCGGACGTTTCTCAGGGTGCTCCTTCACCTGACCATGCATGACTATCCTCCATTAGTATCCAGAGCTCTGCACCTCCTCTTCAGACATTTTAGCCAGAGACAGGAAGTCCTGCAGGCCTTTAAGCAGGTAACACACACACACACACACACACACACACACACTTACTCCTATATGTTTGTCCTAAATCATATTTTTTAAATTTAACATTTAACCCAGTGTGTATGTTTGTGTGCACGTGTAGGTGCAGCTCCTGGTCACTAGTCATGATGTGGAGAACTATAAGCAGATTAAAGCTGATTTGGATCAGCTGAGGTCTATAGTGGAGAAATCTGAGCTGTGGGTGTATAAGAGACAGGGCTCAGACTCAGGATTACACACAGGGGAGGTCATTGCCACGGAAACACATCACAAGGTCAACACTCAATTCACACACAGCTGAGTTTACACTTTCATATTATTTTATTTACTTAATTGTAATTAGTTATGCGAAGGTTTACATGCGATAAACAACCTTAGTATTCCTCCACCCGCACTGCCTTCCTGTCACTGCCACTGCAGGGGTCCTGTGTTAGCGTGATATCTCATGAACATTAACTGGTTGTTTGTAAAATGTGTGTGGAATTATCACTGCAGCAGATCGACTGAAAATATGTTGGAACTGTGCCAAACAGGGTCATGTATTTTATTAATATTTATAGCAAACTGATTAATATACCGAAAAACTAGACTTGGTGGTGAAGGATTCTACCCCCCGTCCTGTTTACACCCCATCTATATCTCCATCTACACCCTGTCTATATCCCTGTCTACACCCCATCTACACCCCTGTCTACATTCCTGTCTACACCCTGTCTACACCCCGTCTACACCCCGTCTACATCCCTGTCTACACCCTGTCTACACCCTGTCTACACCCGTCTACATCGCCGTCTACATCTCCGTCTACAACCCTGTCTACACCCCGTCTACACCTCCCTCGTCTACATCCCCGTCTACACCCCGTCTACATCCCCGTCTACACCTCCCTCGTCTACACCCCGTCTACACCTCCCTCGTCTACATCCCCGTCTACATCCCCGTCTACATCCCTGTCTACATCCCCGTCTATATTCCCATCTACACCTCATCTACATCCTCGTCTACACCCCGTCTACATCCCTGTCTACACCCTGTCTACACCCTGTCTACATTCTTGTCTACACCCTGTCTACACCCTGTCTATACCCGTCTACATCCCCGTCTTTACCTCGTCTACATTCCTGTCTACACCCCGTCTACATCCCCGTCTACATCCTCATTTGCATCCCTGTCTGTATCCCCGTCTGCATCCCTTTTTTACCCCCATCTCCATCCTCATATACGCCCTCATCTACATACTGCCCTACATCTCGTCTGCATCCACATCTGTATCCCGTCTGCATCACCGTCTGCATCACTGTCTACAGCCCTGTCTGCATCCACATCTGCATTCTTGTCTAAAATCCCCTCCAAATCCCTATATAAATTATATAATCTGCTCCACAACATTTTTATACCATAGACCATTACAATTTTAATTCAGCACTCACTTGTATATTTTAACTCTTTCCCTCTCTCACTCTGTCACTTTCATAAAAGTAACATATGTTTGGTTTGTTCCTTAGAAAGCTTTCTATCTTTTTCTTGATTTTCATTATGAGTTGAAGCAGGGACATGCCTGCATGTCTGAGAGTTTTAAAAAGTTTTAAATCAGCTTCCTGTTGTCATGATTGAGGCAGGAAGTGGTGAGAGAAAGTGCAACAGAGTCGCAAATGTCTACCAAGTTACTGCAGCTTTTTCTTATCCTGTGTGCTTGTGGCCTAATAGTAAATATTTTGTGGTTAAGTCCCACCTGCGCTGTAGCCTGGTGCTCAGGACGCTCTACTGTGTGACTGGCTCTCTTTTCCTCACCTCTGTCACCTCCAACATTTCTGCAGATCTCCTCTGAACCTGAATCTTACATTAAAAGCCACTTTAAACATTTGAATAAAACTGAAGTAAATATTTATTTTTTTGCACAACAGAGTGACTCCGGTTCTGATGGGTTACACAAACCCAAAGTGGAGAGCACCAGCAGCTCCAACTATCGACTCGTGAAGGAGGTCAGAGGGGCTTTATTATTATTATTATTATTTTTACAACCATGCTAATGCAACAAAACAGCTAATTAGATTATGTAAGTTGGATCTGGGATCCATTAGGGATTGATCCTGGGCATATATATTTTATTTTTGTTTTATTTTCACTATCTGTTATTTGCTTTGTGTTTGGTGTTGTAGTTGCAGTAACGTGTGTGTGTGTGTGTGTGTCTGTGTGTGTGTGTGTGTGTGTGTGTGTGTGTGCGCGTGCAGATCTTACTGAGACTCAGTAAGTTGTGTGTGATGGAGTGTCTATCAGGCAGGAAGAACAAGAAACAGCAGCAACGTCTCCTTAGGAACATGGGGGCTCACTCAGTGGTCCTGGAACTTCTACAAATCCCTTATGAAAAGGTGTGTGTGTGTGTGTGTGTGTGTGTCTCTGTCTGTCTGTATGTCTGTATGTTTTGCTTAAGGTTTGGTCATTCATTCCCTGCATGCTGTTATCTGTGTTTAATACTCTTGTGTGTGTGTGTGTGTGTGTGTGTGTGTGTTAGGGTGAGGATGTGTGGATGCAGGAGATCATGACCCTCGCTCATCAGTTCCTCCAGAACTTTTGTGCAGGAAACCAGCAGAACCAGGCTCTACTGCACAAACACATTAACCTGTTCCTCAACCCTGGAGTAAGACTTGATAGATAGATAGATAGAGTACTTAATTAATCCCAAAGGGAAATTGTATAAAAATGCAACAAACACACACACAAACACACGCACGCACACATACATAGTACACAGTCACAATGTTAAACTGTCAATCGTGTTCCAATATTTTTGATTGCTGTTCAGTAAAAGGTGCCATGTTCAAGGTGTGCCACCATGCCACGTTGTTTACAGATCGAGATGTAAATATTCATGCAGCACATCTCACCTGTATACTTGCACCACCCTGTTAGTGGGAACACCTGCACACCTGCAGTTACCTAATCAGCCAATCATATGGCAGCAGCGCACTGCATATAGTCCCTCAGACACGTCAGGAGCTTCAGGCACTGTTCACATCAAACATTAGACTGAGGAAAACTTTTCCCTGAGCTCAGTGACTTTACCTGCAGCAGGCTCATAGGAGAATGATCAGGCTGGTCTGAACTGACAGGAAGGATATAGTACATAATATAATCACAAAGTACTACGACAGGAATCCCTGGCTCTAGTGGACGCGGGTTCACCCAAACCGGACAGATGTGGAGGTGAAAACGGCCTGAAGATGATGCTGGTGTTTTGATGAGAGCACTGAGTGAAGCCCTTAAACTGTAAATGTGTGGTTTATACACAGAGCTGCTCTCACGTGACTGGCTGCATTAACTGTGTAAATGTGAAGGTGTTCAGGTGTTCCTATTGAAGTGGGCAGTAAAATGTATATGGTATATTTACTGTCTGTATATGTGTGTGTGTGTGTGTGTGTGTGTGTGTCTGTTTTAGATTCTAGAGGCAGTCACCATGCAGCACATCTTCATGAATAACTTCCAGCTGTGCAGTGAGATTAACGAGCGTGTGGTGCAGCACTTTGTGCACTGCATCGAGACGCACGGCCGCAGCGTGCACTACCTGAAGTTCCTGCAGACCATCGTGAAGGCCGAGAACAAGTTCATCAAGAAGTGTCAGGACATCGTCATGGCTGAGGTCAGGCTCATTTTGTCATATAGAGTATATCAATCATTCCTACATATGTATAATAATTTGAATACAGTAGAACCTCGGATTGCAAGTAACGCGGTTTACGAGTGTTCCGCAAGACGAGCAAAGATTTTTAATCAATTTTGACTTGCAAAACGAGCAAGTCTTGGTTTACGAGTGCCGAGTTTTGACACCGAGCGTCATGTGATCACAACTGAGCCAATGATTTTTCTCTCTCTTGCGCTGCGTAATTGTGGGTAATTGTGTCCCCGCTGGGTCTTAGTGCTCGTCTCTTACTGGTATAATCAACATCTCCCTCTCTGTTTCAGTGTGTCTCCTATGTGTGTGCGCACGTGTAATTTGACACCGACACACACACACCGACACGCACACACACTCTCTCGCCTTTACACCTCCCTCCCCGGCTTCACACACACATACAGACACACACTCTCTGCTCTACACAGAAATTCTGCTCTGTCGTGATTCTTTTCAAAGGTAAAGTGCTGGTTCATTTGTTTTTGTTTTTTACTTTACAGCAGTGATTCCGTTAGTATGCGCTCATGCGAGTATCATTAGAGAGATTTCTTTTTTTTCCGTTAAAACAGTGTTTCCGTTGTGTGTGTGTGTTTGTTGTGAAACTTTAAAAGCAAGGTGGGGGGAGGGAGGAGGAGTTTTACTGTGTAAGATGAGGCGGGGGAAGGGGCTAATTCCACACACACACACAAATACATGGCGTCTGCGTGCACAAACGGAAACACTGATCTGTCGGGATTTATTTTAACTTTTTTTTAAAGGTAAAGTGTAGGTTAATTTGTTTTATTTTTACTTTATATATTGTATGAATTATTTTATGTATTTATTTTTTGGGGCTGTGGAACGAGTTTTTATTATTTCTTATGGGAAAATTTGGTTTGTGCTTTGGAATACGAGCAGTACTGAACTAAAGTTCTTTAACATTTGCTATCTAATGTGTGTGTGTGTGTGTGTGTGTGTGAAGCTGGTGACTGCAGGTGAGGATGTCCTGGTGTTCTATAATGATCGTGCATCATTCCAGACGTTAGTGCAGATGATGCGTCTTGAAAGGGAGCGCCTAGACGAGAACAGCGCTCTCAGGTGTGTGTATGTGTGTGTGTGAGAGAGAGATGAGGGCAGGTCAACCGCACTGTGGTGTAAATTAAACATGATTACAGTGTGCACAGCTCTTACGTGTGTTTGTGTGTGTGTAAAACAGGTATCATATCCACCTGGTGGAGCTGTTGGCCGTGTGTACGGAGGGTAAAAACGTCTACACAGAGATAAAGTGCAATTCTCTTCTCCCGCTGGATGACATTGTGCGTGTGGTCACACATGAGGACTGCATCCCTGAGGTGTGTGTGTGTGTGTGTGTGTGTGTGTGTGTAAATAGAAAAAGCTGTAAAAATATAAATTACCAACGCACATATATTTGTTCCCCTCAGGTGAAGATGGCATATGTGAACTTCCTGAACCACTGCTATGTGGACACAGAGGTGGAGATGAAGGAGATCTACACAAGTAACCACATGTGGAAGCTGTTCGATGACTTTCTGGTGGATATCTGCAGAGTAAGAGCAGATTATTACCAGAGTCTTATTATATTAGTAATAAGTCAGATTATTACCTACACAATTTTTCTTATCAATTAATAACGTACCCTATCTATCTATCTATCTATCTATCTATCTATGTAAGGCGAAGCCGCGGGGAACCACTCTGCGTATTTATAAACAGGCAGAGTGGCGGATGGGTGCGGTTGCTAGGCAACCCCGTCCTGCTGGCAATCAGAGTGAACGTGCTACACCTGGCCAGTAGGATATTTAAGCTCCCAGAAACCAGTGCACCATATGCGAACATTTAGATAACACCAGGTCTTAGAGCGTCGCTCCGGTATGGGCAAGGAAAAGCGAGATGAGAAAAGAAAAGTGAAACGATAAAGAAAAGAGAGAAAAAAAAGAACCGCAATGTGCATACTGCAAGTGGTGTAGTTAATTGGTTAATTTGGTCTGAAGCAGTGCTGGGATGATCGTATTAAATGCTGATGAAAAGTCTATGAACAAGACTCCTGCGTAAGCTCCTGATTTGTCCAGATGTTGAAGGATGAAGTGCAGTCCCATATTGACTGCATCATCCGCAGATCTGTTTGCTCTATAGGCAAACTGCAGGGGGTCCAATAAGGGACCAATGATGTCCTTCAGGTAGGCCAACACCAGTCTTTCAAATGCCTTCATGACCACAGATGTTAGGGCAACTGGTCTGTAGTCATTAAGTCCTGTGATTTTAGTTTTTTGTTTTGGAAAAACCTGGTGTAACGCCGTCTGGGCCTGGAATTTTCCTTCTCTTTTGTTTCAGGAAGATCTGGCAAACATCTTTTTCACAGACCTAGAGTACAGGGGGTGTGGTTGTCAGAGGTGATAATGGTGGTGTGGAAAGATGATCAGGACAGGAGTGTGGTGTGAGACTGGGAGTTTGAAATCTACAATAGAACTCATTCAGGTCATCAACCAGTTGTTGATTGGCTACAGAGTTGGGGGATGGCGTCTTGTAATTAGTGATAGTTTTCAGGCCTTTCCGCACTGAAGCAGGGTCGTTTGCAGAAAACTGATTTTCCAGCTTTTAGAGTAGCTTCTCTTAGCCACTCTAATCACCCTTGTTAGTGTGTTCCTGGCCTGGTTGTACAAGATCCTGTCCCCACTCCTGTAGGCATCCTCTTTGGCCTAACGAAGCTGTCTGAGTTTTGCTGAACCATTGTTTGTCATTATTATATGTTAAAAATGTCTTGGTAGGAATCCACATATCTTCACAGAAACTGATGTAGGATGTTACCGAATCTGTGAGCTCGTCCAGATTGGTGGCAGCAGCTTCAAAAACACTCCAATCAGTGCAGTCGAAACAGGCCTGTAATTCCTGCTCTGCTTCACTGGTCCATCTTTTTACAATCCTTACTAAAGGCTTAGCAGATTTAAGTTTTTGCCTATAGGTCGGGAGAAGATGAACCAGGCAGTGGTCAGAAAGTCCTAAAGCTGCTCTGGGGACGGAGCGATATGCATCCTTTATTGTGGTGTAGCAGTGATCCAAAATATTTTTGTCTCTGGTGGGGCATGTAATGTGCTGTTTGTATTTAGGCAGTTCACGTTTGAGGTTTGCTTTGTTAAAATCACCAAGTATAATCATAACAGAGTCCGGGTGTTGTTGCCCCATGTCTGAGATCTGAGCAGCCAGCTGTTGCAAAGCTGCGTGTAAAGTTGTGTAAAGTTGCTTTGCAACAATGACAATTTATACATTTGTACAAATAAAATTGAATTGAATTGAATTGAATTGAATCATTGGCATTCTGCAAGGAGACCGATCTGTGGCAAATTATACCATCAAGTTGCACAAGAGCCTCCAGTCCAGGCTGGGTGCAGAGGCGCTTTGGTGTGGAGGTCTGGTGACAAGGGTGAACTAAAAAGGATACAGCGGGAACTGAGGGTGAGACTGAGGGAGTGCAATGACTCCTATCAACAAAAGCTGGAGAATAACCCTCAGCAAAACAACATCAGAGATGTGTGTATTGGTGTGAAGCAAATCACTGGCTTCAACATTAAAGAAAGAGAAAGCGAACAAACTGAATTTTCATTTTAATAGATGTAGCACAGGACCCCGAGCTGGGGCTTTACACACAGAGCCAGTCTTCACACCCTCTAATCAACTGAGCACCCCTTCTCATAAGCTCCCAGAACAATCCTCCACTGAAACAAGCACACCACCTTCAGTGAATGTGACAGCTAGCCAGGTGAGAAGACAGCTAGGGACCAGAACAAGGCTGCATGCCCTAACGGCATTAGTCCCAGGATTCTAAAGTATTGAGATGCTCAGCTGTCTGGTATCCTGCAATACATGTTTAACCTGAGTCTGATGCAGGAAATAATACTGGTGCTATGGAAAACATCCTGGGCAGTACTGATACGAATAAGATAAGAAGACCATCCCTTCTAGCCTCAAAGACCTCAGACCGGTTGCACTGACGTGACATGAAGGTGTTTGAGCTCCTAATTTTGGCCACCTAGGACCACTGGTAAGAACTTCCTTGGACCCACAACAGTATGCCTACCAGCCTCATGTTGGAGTGGATGATGCGGTCATATACCTATTACAGCATGGCCACTCTTTCCTGGATGGATGTAACGGTACAGTGAGAATCATGTTTCTTATTTCCCCAGTGCTTTTTAATACAATACAACCATTTCCATTGAGTGAGAATCTGCTCAGGATGGGTGTCAGCATATCCATTGTGTGCTGGGTAGCTGACTGTTAGATAGGACACAGTTTGTAAGGTTGGGAAATTTCCTGTCTGATGTGGTGGTCAGTAACACAGCAGCACCTCAGAGGACTTTTCTTTCTCCATTCCTGTTCACTTTGTACACCTCAGATTTCCAATACAACTCTGAGTCATGCAACCTGAATAAGTTCTCTAATGACTCTGCAGTAGTGAGATGTATCAGGGATGGATGGGAGTCGGAGTATAGAGGACTTAAGGACCGCTTTGTGGTGTGGTGCACTAGAAACCATCTGCTCCTAAACATAAAAGACAAGGAGATGGTAGTGGACTTTAGGAAGTGTAAAAGTCTGATTGAACCTGTTAACATCTTGGGTGTTGGGGTTGTGGACATCTACAAGTACTAAGGTGTTCACTTGAACAGTACATTGGTCTAGATGACTCTGTGTATAAGAAGGGGTTGAGTAGACCTTATTTCCTGAGAAAGCTCAGATCCTTCAACATATGCAGCAGGATATAAAAATGTTTTATTAGTTTGTTGTGGCTAGTGCCCTTTATAGTGCTGTGGTCTGCCTGTGGTCCTAAAGCAACATTAATGCCAGGTATGCAGGCAAGATAAATAAAATCATCTGCAAGGCTGAACAAATAATTGGTCACATACTTGACAGGTTGGAGACAGTGAGGGACAACAGATCACTGAGCAAACTCCTGTCAATCATGGAAAATCTATCCCATCCACTAGGTGAACCTATACAGAGGCAGCGGAGTTCATTCTCTAACAGACTGATTCAGCTTCGCTGTCGCAAACAAGGAAATCATTCCTACCGTTCGCCATTGCGCTGTAAAACGACTCATCGCTATATAATTTCTTTACGTGTCCATAAAAACAGCACAGTGCAGCACTGTATGTCTTTAGTGTTTTAATAATACAGTATATGAAGATTTTATACCAATCCATACATTTGTTCTGGAATCGGCTATGACTATAGCAACTTATATACATATCCCATTATTCACTGTCACTTTACACACACATACACTAACAATTTGCACATTTCATCTCTTATTCTTATATTGAATTGCCACTTTGTATTTCCGGTCAGTACTGTGCTAATTTCTCACTCACTCTCACTCACTCATCGTCTATACTGCTTTATCCTGTATTCAGAGTCGCGGGGGGCCTGGAGCCTATCCCAGGAGACATAGGGCACGAGTCGGGGTACACCCCAACTTGTGCCAATCCATCGCAGGGCACACACATACACACACACTCACACACTCATTCACATACTACGGGCAATTTGGGAATGCCAATTAACCTAACTTACAGTAGATAGTCAAATGGAAGAATGGTTTTACCGCCACGCATCACGGCGGCAGCATTTGGGTTTGTGCATTTACTGGCTTGGCTCTATATAATTAATAACCGACGCTATGGATGTGTGTAGGGGTTTGTGTCATCTTGTATTTTGTGTTCTTTAAATTTGTAGTAGATTTATTAACTGAAATAAATGAAACTAAACGACCATAAAATTAAAACATTGTCAGGACATGCTACTGCGTCATCGATGTCGTTGTCATTCAGCCCCGCTTGTGTTTTTGCATTATTATAAGAATGAAATGCAGTAGGCTGTTATGATCATCATAATTTTCTGTAATAAATAATGACCCCCATTGCGCTGTAGCATCACTGGCAAAACCTTATGAAATACAAGTGAAACATTAAACAAATTTACAATCACAGTACTAAAATTACAGTACAAATTTAGAATTTAAATTAAATATAGGCGTTTCTTATTTGCATCGAATTTAAGCAAGGTAAATTTATACCTTTATATCTAGCGTTTAGATTATGTCATGTGTAACACTAGTGTATAGCCAGAAAACAGACCCTTCATAATCATTAGTCTACTTCTGCCGATGTCCTCTGCAAAACCTTAAGTGTAACAGTTCTGCAGACACTCATGAAAGTTAAGTTAGGAGGGGCTGCTTCATTAAGGACTGTTGCCCTGCAGCTATCTTCTATATTTAAATCTTTTTATTAAGCTATTCACTGAAATAATCCAACACATATTGTTACATACCAAGATTTTAGTTATAAACAAAAATAAATATACTGAATAACAAACAGCAAAATAATAGTGAACATACATACACCACAAACATAAGGAACAAAACAAAACAAGCCCTTACCTCCCTTCCCACCCTAGGGACTAAAAGTCATGCCACACTAATGGTTATGTTCACACCGAATGCCTGTCGCTCCTCTTCGCCGCTGTTGGCCGCTCTGACGTAGACCGAATGCCTTTCTTGTATTTAAAGGGGCCGCAAAGCAATCAAGCTTGTTGATCTTGTGGAGACCAAAATGTGGAAGAACACAAGAAATTGATTGATAGAAAGAACTGTATTGTAGAAATAAACAAATTATAAGCCATTCGTATGGTGTGGCTTCTGTTCATTGTGAATTGCTAGTCTAATTTAATATATATATATATTTCATTATTATATTATTTCTTATTATCATAACATTAGAATCACTTACTAGACTTTGTCTTTGTTAGGAACCTCCACTAGAGGTCACTGTTGCTGTCTGTCTGTCTTGTGTAGTTCATGTTGGTTGACTCAGTTTCCCAGAAGGCACCTCAGTCAGGTGATGAGTGCTCACCTGGACTGAGGTGCCTCATTAAAGTTTCTATAAATAGCAGTTTGTTCTGGGTCGAGCATTGTTTGTTTGTCTGTATGTTTGTCTTTGTAACTACCGTCATGTGGGCATTCCCTTTTGTTTGTTTAAGTTTATATTTTAGTTATATTGTTTTACCTTTGTTTAAAGAGGGCTCTAGTTGTGTTTTCCTTAAGTTCCTTGTGTTGATGGATTCATGGAGCTGTCCTGTTTCATGTTTAGCTAGGCTGTGTCTCCTCCTGTGTACAGTGTAAGTACCGTTCTGTGTCTTCCCAGTGCTTGTCTTCCAGTCTAGTTCTTTGTCTGTTTAGTTTTGTGTAGCCACATGAGGGTCTAGCCGCTAGCAGGGTTAGCCGCTAGAAGGCCTTAATTGCTAGTAGGGTTAGCCCTTAGTAGGGTTAGCCTCCTGTAGGCTAGCCTCTAAGGGGATTGACTGCTAGTGGTTCTGGTCGCTAGTAGGTTAGCCGCTAGTTTGGAGTAGCCTCATGTGTGCTTTGCCTTTTGTGTTCAGTTCCCCACTCTTAGGTCAGTACTAACCTGGTTAGCCACTAACCCCATTAGAAACTAACCTGGTTAGGTCAGCATCCAGTGCCCCCAGCATTCCATGTAGCTACTAACCCAACTAATCACTAACCCAGCCAGTCTAGTCTCTAGTCTCCTGTCTCTCCAGTCTCTAGTTCCCCTATGTGTCTTTAGTTAGCTTCAGCTCCATGTTTCCTCATCCCCAGTTCTCTCTGTCGGTTCCCTGTGTCAGCTCCTGGTTCCCTGTGTCAGCTCCTGGTTCCCTGTGTTTTTCCTGAGCCCTAGTTTTAGTTTGAGTTTGTTTTGGTTCCTTTGTTTGGTTGTGTCTGTTTTTGAGTTCTGTTAAATCAAGACTATTTCTGTTTGCACACCCCTCTGCCTTCATGCCTACCTTCATGCCCACGGCAACATCAGCCGGGTCTAGCCAGCACCACCAGGCTAGACCCATGACAGTCTTTAATTAAAATAACATTATTGTGGTAGCGGGTGTTTATTAATTATTAATCAACTTCTCCTCCATTTCTCTTGGGAACTAATGTAGCCGGAACAACAGTTACAGGACTGCGTTCCTCTGAATCCTCTCAAGCGGAGGACCTCTACTTTTAATTGGTTGCCGCTCAACCGCGTCATAGCTCATTACCCTAAAGTCGAGCTGATTTCAACTCTCTTCGCCGCTCTCGCCTGGCTCACATTGAAAATGAATGACTTCCGGCCGCTTTGACGCTCTCGACGCGTTCGGTGTGAACACACCATTATTCAGCCTGCATTTTCAACATAAAGGAGAAGAGGAGACCAAATCTTATCAAATTTCTCCAATTTCTTTACCATAAGGAATCTAATTTTTTCCAAATGTAGTACCTTAATTCTTCCAGCCATAATTTGGCTGATGGGGTTTCTGTCATTTTCCAAAACCCTAGGATACGTTTCTTTGCCACAATAAGTCCACAGGACAACAGTTGTTTTTGAGGTTCTTGTAGTGACATTATTTTGTCAGAGATTCCAAATATCAAAAAATGCTTTAAGTTGCTATGTAAAATATCAGACAGAGTTTTAAATACTTCAGTCCAGAATGAGATTAATTTAAAACAAAGAACATAACTATGTAAGGGAATGGCTAAATCTGTCTGGCATTTGTCACAGAATGGGGAGATATCTGGAAAAAATCTGTGTAATTTTGTTTTAGTATAGTGGAGTCGATGGATAATGTTAAATTGAATAAGGCGATGCCTAGAATTGACAGAGCATGTATGAATATTCTCTAGTGCATCAGTCCACAGTTCTGAACATATCTCCTCCCCCAATTCTTGTTCCTACTGCAGTCTTAAACTCTCTGTAGAAGGTACATTCTTTGATAATAGTGAGTTATATAATAGTGATATCAGATGACTGACCTCACCTCCAGGTCCCAAAAGATCATCCAACCTAGCAGGATTAGCCTCACTAAAGCAGGGTATATACTTTCTCACGTAGTCCCTGATTTGCAAATATCTAAAAAAGTTATTTGCATGCAGACCATATTGATCCTGCAACTGCCTGAAGGATGCAAACGTGCCATTTATGAAAAGGTTTCCAACATTATGAACACCTAACTCCTTCCACTGTGTAAAAGCAGAGTCCATAATAGAAGGGGTAAATGATGGGTTCCCACTAATTGGTAAAAGGAAAGACAGTGGCTTAATATCAAATTGTGATTTGATCTGCTTCCAAATATGATCTGTGCTATGAATTATACAGTTGTAGTTATATACTGCCTTGTCTATCTTTACAGGAGACAGTATGACTGCACCAATATCACAAGGGCTGCATGCCTCTCGTTCCAATTGGATCGAAGTTGAGTGTGCTACCGTATGATCTAACCATATTATAATAGTGCGAAGAGCACAAGCATAGTAATAAAGGGCAAAATCTGGAAGGGACATTCATTCCACCTACAGCTTTAGGTTTACAAAGGTGTGCTTTACTTATTCTATGGGCTTTGTAATCCCATAAAAATGGTATCATAATGGAATCTAGTTGTTTGAAAAATGTCTTTGGTAAAAATATTGTGACGTTTTGAAAAAGATATAGAATTTGGGGAAGAAAGATAATTTTAATAATATTGACCCCTCCTACTAAAGAAATAGGCAGGGATCTCCAGAACTGAATGTTATCTTGCAATTTAGCCACTAAAGGGGGAAAATTGGCTTTAAATAATAACTGAAAATCTTTTGTGACCTTGATTCCCAAGTATTTAAGTTTATGTTGTGTTATTTTAAAAGGAAAGGATTGAAGAACGGAAATATCTCTGACCTTAGGCATTAGTTCACTCTTAGACCAGTTGACCTTGTAACTTTAAAATGTACCGTAATGACAGACTGTTTCTAAGATTGTTGAAATAGTAATTTGAGGTTTAGTGATATCATTATATGCTGATGATATTCTGTTATATATTTTGCTTAATGTATTCTTTGTGCTCTAACCATGTATGTTGGGGTTAGACCGAGTAGCCTGGGCAAGGGGCTCAAGGGCTAAGGCAAAGAGTAAAGGCGATGAAGGTGAGCAGCCCTGTCTAGTACCTCTATATAGACTGAATGGAGGAGATAGAATTCTGTTAGTAAGAATCCTTGCGCATGACCTATGATAGAGAATTCTTATCCACTTTTCAAAATTATCGCAGATTTCAAATTTCCTTAGGGCTGCGAAAAGATAAGGCCATTCTAATTGGTCAAAGGCTTTCCCTGCATCAAGAGAAGCAATGACTAGATCGTCTGAGTGTATGTTTTGAGAGTAAATTATGTTAAAAAGACGTCTGAGATTTGAAGATGAGTGTCTGTTTGGAATAAATCCGGTCTGATCGGGATGAATAAGTTTGTCTATTACAGAGTTTAGTCTAATGGATAAGGCTTTAGCCAGGATTTTTTTATCACATGGTAAAAGTGATATTGGCCTATAACTACTCACTTCTGCTAGGTCCTTCCCTTTCTTAGGTAAGACTGTTATAATGGCTTGATTCAAAGTAGGAGGTAACCTGCCACTATTATATGATTGAGTGTACACTTTAAATAGATAAGGTGAGAGGATATCGCCAAATTCTTTATAAAACTCACTTGGATAGCCGTCTGGACCAGGGGATTTGCCACCTTTCATCTTCTTAATAGTATCTACTAATTCTAAAACCGAGAGATCAGCATCGAGGGCATTCCGATCTTCTTGGGTTAGAGTGGGAAGGTCAGAACTATCCAAAAGGTTTTTGACAACTGAATCATCATTTAGGGACCTAGAAGAGTATAATTCCTCATAGAATTGTTTGAATCTCTCATTGAATTCATTATGTGATGTTAAAATATCACCATTTTCTGACTTAACTTTATTTATGGTTCGATCACTTTCTATTTTTCTACATTGCCTTGCCAGCAACTTGTGGGGTTTGTCACCAAATGTTTGTTGTGTATATAGGAATCCTCTGATGATGTGGTCTGAAAGTATCTGATTATGTTCAAATCTTAAAGAAAGTATTTTCTTATAAGTCTCTCACTGCAGCTATCTTCTAACCAAGTTTTATTTAAAAACCTAAAATCCAAGTTGTTTGTGGTGATCAAATCATTGATTAAAAAATATAAATTTTTTAGAGAGTGAATATTTAAATGCTAACTTTTTGTTCCCACTGTAATCTTAGTTTGATGCATAATAGGTCAGAGATTAGATGGGTCAGCCGTACGGCTATCATGTGATAAAACAGAGATAAGGAACGCTGCAGGCACACTGGGTTCCCCTTGGTGGGAGCGGTCCACTGATGAACGACTCAACGTCAAGTCTTTGAAGTGTTTCAAAGACTTCACTGAATTCCTTCTTAAGGAGTTCCGACTGCTCTTTCCAAATGTCATTTTCCCCCACATGGATAATGATTCGATTTGCAGTCTTGTGTTTCGTCAGAATGTTCCAAAGTTCCCTGTTCACATCAGAGACGGTTGCTTGAGAAAAGCAGCATGAAGTTGTTGTCCTGCTACTGATGTTTCTGATAGTGGAGTCCCCGATTATCAGAGTCCTGACCTCGGTTTCGCTCTAAGCTGAGTGCCGCTGTCTGCTCGATGATGATCTGCTGAGTATTCTGCCTGTTTTGGAAGTCCAGCAAGTAACTTTGTTTCAAGAACCGCAATCCTTTGTACAAGTGTGTGGCAGATCAGGCAGCAAGTAGATTCCACAAGAGGCATTTTCTCTCTCGTCTGTTTGAAGTAGGCAGCTGTGTTTTCCCGTCTCTGGAATGTGAGCTGGAAAAGTCCCTTTTCGTCCAATCACAAAAAGTTTTTAATTTTAGTGTTTGTGCCAAAAATGTTTTGTTTGAGCACTGTACTGATCTGCTGAAGTAAAACTCAGAGAGAAATCAGAGAAAAGTGCAGATATAGGGAGCAAAGCGCAGAGCAGTAAGCAGGAACGTCCGAACGGTAGCGAAGCCAGAAGACCTTTTTAAAAGCAAGGTTTTGTCTGTACATTGGTCAGAACTCAATGATATCTATATGTTTCATACACTGGAGGACCAGAAACCAGTCTCAGAAAAGTTTCTGTTTGTCTGTATGTCTGTCTGTTAGGCAGGCAAAGAGTTGAGTTAGAGAGAGAGTTCTGCCGTACAGAAAGACATGTAGAAATGTAAGTGGGCTTCAACATGGAATAATAATATCACTGATTATAGTAATAATCACACACCAAATGAACTTTTGCTTGCTGTCAGAGTTTGCACAACATGCTGCACTCATTGATTAACTTAGGTTGTTTGTTGACAATAAAATAGTCACCTCACTACAGAGATGGACACACCCACTTTAGCATGAAATGAGCTGCATTTAAATTTGGCTTAAAACAATTCATATTGTGAATTTCGAGCGGCATTTGTTTCCTCCTATATGTGTGCTGTATATACACACAGTACACTGCAGGGATGAAATCTGATTCCATTAAGGTCACCAGGTATAACAATCGAGTCTGTGATATCAGATACCTATATGACCTCTGTATGACGGTAATGGTCTAGCTGGTGGTGTGGTTGCCGTGGACATGTAGGGTAGGCATGCACGCAGAGGGGTTCTTGGAACAAAGAGTCTTTATTTAAACAAACTCAAAAATAGACAAACAAACAAACAAAGAAACCAAAACTACAAACTCAAACTATAACTAGGGCTCTTTAAATAGACATAGGGACTACGGACTGACACAGGGGAACCAGGAGCTGAACACAGGGGAACCAGGAGCTGAACACAGGGGAACCAGGAGCTGGACACGGGAAACTGGCATAAGGAAACATGGAGCTGGAGCTAACTAAAGACACATAGGGGAACTAGAGACAAGGCTGGATAGGACGTGGTGGGAACTAGAGACAGGGACTGGACTGTAGAGACAGGACTGGACTGGAGAGACAGGACTGGACTGGAGACAGGGCTAGGGGCAACAGAGGCTAGAGACCGGATGGGTTAGTGGTTAGTGAGGTTAGTAGCTACATGGAATATGGAGACACTGGATGCTGACCTAACCAGGTTAGTAGCTAATTGGATTAGTGGCTAACCGGGTTAGTACTGATCTAGGGGACCGGAACTGGAACACAAAAGGAAAGGCACACATGAGGCTATACCAAACTAGTGGCTAACCTACTAGCGACCAGAACCACTAGCAGTCAATCCCACTAGAGGCTAGCCTACTGGAGGCTAACCCTACTAGGGGCTAACCCTACTAGCCGTCAAGGCCTACTAGCCGCTAACCCTGCTAGTGGCTAAGCCCTCATGTGGCTACACATACAAGGGAAGCTACACACAAAGGATTAAACCAGAAGACAGACACTAGGGACGCACAGAACAGTATTACACACTTACACTAAACATGAAACAGGACAGCTCCATGAATCCACAAACACAAGGAATCTAAAGAAAACTAAGAGCCCTCTTGAAAACAAAGGTTACAAAACATAAACCAAATATAAACTTAAAGAAACAAAAACCAAACAAAAAGGAATGCCCACATGACGGATAGGATATATAAATGGAAGGATATATAAACAAACCAACAAACAATGCTCGACCCAGTTTCCCAGAACAAACTGCTATTTATAGAAACTTTAATGAGCCACCTCAGTTCAGTTGAGCACTCATCACCTGACTGAGGTGCCTTCTGGGAAACTGAGTCGACCAACAAAAACTACAAACAGACAAACAGAAACAGTGACCTCTAGTGGAGGTTCCTAACAGTGACCTTTGGTCTCTCTCCCGGCAGGTGTGTAACAACACGAGTGATCGTAAGCACGCGGATACGGTTCTGGAGCGTTATGTGACCGAGACGATCATGAGCATCGTCACCACCTTCTTCAGCTCACCGTTTTCTGACCAGAGCACCAGCCTGCAGGTGATGGACCCTGACAGCAGCCAATCAGAGGGAGGGAAAAATCTACTGATGCCTCACACATTCAAACACATTAACTTATATGGTGACAGTTTTGACCAAAAAGCAAAATACAAAACGAATAAAACACTTGAGCAAGTGCAGTTATAGGAAAATAATCATGGCAGGGTAAAAAAAGGAGATTAGGAAGGTGATAAAGGAAATGTCATTTTCTTTAACAGCACACCCCAAGGGTTTTATTCTTCATGCACCACAAATTTTAATCAAATGTTTATTTAAGAACAACATCATTCATTCAGTCCTACTTCATCATTCATCTCAGTTTAGTAACGTAGTGAGTTCCTGTAAGTTAAATGGCAGACGCTATGCTACCTGTGCAGGACATGTGCAAGAGTCGTTAATATGGAAACAATACCATATGCCACAGAGTGCATTAACATAAACCTACACTTCTGTCAAAGCTGCTGTTATGGAGAATTAATCAACACCTTTTAACCAATCAGAGCGCAGTACACAGCAGTGCTGGGGTAAAAGGCCGTCAGTGCCGTACTGATAGATTTGGGATGGTGCGGATGGGGCGTGGATGGGGGGTGTTAGTCAGGACGAGGCTTATCAGAGGGTGAGTCGTAATCCTGTCATGGAGATAGTGTTTTATTTGTGGTTTGTGTTTCTGTGTGTGTTTGTTCCACAGACTCGGCAGCCGGTGTTTGTGCAGCTGCTGCAGGGTGTGTTCCGTGTGTATCACTGTACCTGGCTGGTGCCGAGTCAGAAGGGCAGTGTGGAGGCCTGCATCAAGGTTCTGAGTGACGTGGGTAAGACCACATCATCCACCATCACACTTATTCCAGACAGCATGTAATTAAACAAACCATTAAACATCGTCTGAGGAATAAGTAACGATGAAAACGTCCCCAAATTATGAGGTCAAATAAATTTGAATTGAATTGAATTATGTGTGTGAAAGAACACTAACAGTCTGGAAGTTGATTCATGTCAATTGGACAAAAAATTAAGTCATTGTTCAGTTGACACAAATCAGCTGATTCTCCTGGACGAGAGAAAATCTTCATCCATATACACCTGACGTAATCGTGTGCTAAATCTGTTTCACAGCTAAAGGGCGAGCGATTGCCATCCCAGTGGATCTGGACTGTCAAGTGAGTAATCTGTTTATCAAGTCCAACAACATTGTTCAGAAAACAGCTCTGAGCTGGAGACTGTCTGCCCGTAACGCTGTTCGGAGAGACTCGGTCCTCACGGCCTCCAGAGACTACCGCAACATCATCGAGAGGCTGCAGGTGATCATGTGACCACCACAACCACTGATACGCTGTCTACACATCTCTATAGTCTGTTTATTATCTGTGTGTGTGTGTGTGTGTGTGTAGGACATAGTGTCAGCGTTAGAGGAGCGTTTGAGGCCCCTGGTCCAGGCGGAACTGTCGGTGTTGGTGGATGTTCTCCATCGTCCAGAGCTGCTGTTTCCTGAACACACTGAAGCTCATCGCAAGTGTGAGAGTGGAGGCTTCATCTGCAAGTACGCACTTCACACATTTCCTCAAACTCACAGACACATGGCTGAAAACACCAGTCATTTATTAATTCTTCAGTGGTGTTTGTTCAGTGTCTGGACGTGGTTAAATCTGTGTGTTTATTCTGATAAAACAGGCTGATAAAGCACACGAAGCAGCTGCTGGAGGAGAATGAGGAGCGTCTCTGCATCAAAGTTCTGCAGACTCTCCGAGAAATGATGACCAAAGACCGCGGATATGGAGAAAAGGTAGGAGCAGACGAGACGTGAGGACGTCAGTGAAGTGAACATCTGTATACATTATTAAATTACTTAAAGTTTATTTATGACTCGGTTATTGATCAGTCAGACTTACACACCTGCGTGTTCACTACAAAAAACATCTTAGAAAGAAATTAAATCTAATAACATTTATCTGCAAATTCAGATAATAAAATTGCAATAAACTTAATAATAATAATAATAATAATAATAAGATTATCAACCTGTCACGTTTGTTGTATAGCAGGCGAGGCAAAGGTGCAAAGGTTAAGACTTATGTAGTTTAATAAGAAAACGCAAATATAAACTAAACATGAACAAACCAAAACTAAGATAAGATAAGATAAGTCTTTATTAATCCAGAAGGAAATTGTTTCTCCATTTTCCAAAGATAGAAATATAATAGGATAATAAAATAAAAATAAAACACAATGTACTATAATTTCAAAAAAGAGATATAAATAGAATAAAAATAGATAGAAAAACTACAAAATTTTTTTTTAACATGAAGCATACAAGAAACAGTCCAGCAACAGGAATCAACAGTTAACAACTCAGTATTAGAACAGACAGGACAAGAAAAACTGAAGCGAGACAAAGAACCAAACCTAGGACACAACTTTTTATAAACAGATTAATAAGCAACCTCAGCTCAGGTGAGCGCAGTCATTACCTGGCTGTGGTGCATTCTGGGAAACGAAGTCCAAAACATAAACATTGCCACTAGGGATCATTCCTGACATAACCCTAACCGATATGCATTATTATATGCACCAAAGGCCTGGGTTTGATTCCCAACAACTGGATGAAGTGTCTGTCCCAAGTGTCACGACACGCCAAGCCACAGTCACGTCATGATCACCTAAGCACGCCTGTTCCATGTTCCCTGCCGCTCCTTACATCGCACCACCCCTGTTCTCTGCACACCTGGACACTATCAGTAATCAGCTCATACCTATTTAAACCATGCTCCGACACCGCCACGTCGCCAGATTATTGAGTGCTTCACTAGCCCAATATTCCAGCGTTGTTTTCTCTTCATTGTCTACCAGGATCTCGACCACGCTTTGTTTTCCCGACCACGATTTCGCCTCTTGTTCTGACTCTAGCTTTTTTGATACTTTGTGTTGCCGACCTCTTACCTGTTACCGACTATGAGCCTGGATCACGGACTACTTCACGTCTCTTTGGCTTCGACCCCCGCCTGCTCCACGACTACGGTTAATCCTCGCTCCTCGGCGAGCTCAAGCTCCTTCTCTCCACACCGGCATTCATCGCGGAGCTCTCTCTCTCTCCCCGCACCGACTTTATGTGCTACCGCCTCAACACAAGGCTCACGCTGCATACGCCGGCATACGATACATCTCAAGCTGCATCTCACTCGCGCCGGCTCTGCGCGTTTCCGCATTCACGCACCGCCTACGTCACGCCCAACGTCACTCGCCTCGGTGCATTCACGCTGGTACTCCGTGCTTCCGCATTCCAATGAGACTTTTCCCATTCACACTGCAGTGCGGACTTGTACCCATGCCTCTTATTTAAAACCGCCACTTTGCCTCCTTCAGTTATCACAAGCACCCATAAGCGCCACTTCAGTTCTCCCTGGGAATTACTCACTCTATCTGCAATTGGATCCATCACGCCCTCTAGCGAGCCTGACAGAATAATCTGGCCTAATGGATCCAGCAGAGGCAGCTCACCTGAGGGGGGCATTAGAGAGCCAAAGAGCACTCCTAGGCACCCACCAGCAGGAAATAAGACAGATCACAAACACACTTCAAACGATTACGGAAACGCTGCAGTCTCTCTCTACCCAGATTCAGAAGCAACAATCTCCGGCACCCACTCCCCAACCCCCCCCTCCAACGCTCCTTTCTGGCCCAGAGCCCCGCTGTCCTGCTCCGCCCACCTATGATGGAGATCCAGCCACTTGCCGTTCCTTTTTATCTCAGTGCTCCCTTGTTCTGGAACTACAGGCCACATCTTTTCCAACGGAACGTTCCAATGTTGCCTATATCATCACCCTCCTCTCAGGAAAGGCGAGAGAATGGGGAACAGCATTATGGGATGCCCAAGTCCCGTGCTGTTTCACCTATAAAACCTTCACGGATGAAATGAGGAGGGTCTTTGACCGCGCCTCTACTGGGCATCAAGCAGCCAGCTAAATACTTCAACTACGCCAGGGAATTCGTTCCGTTTCTGACTATGCCATTGATTTTTGGACCTTGGCTCCCTCTTGTGACTGGGATGAAAAGGCTCTCTTTGATTGTTTCCTTCATGGGCTCTCTGACCCAAATAAGGACGAGCTTGCAGCCCGGGAGCTTCCGTCGGATCTGCAGGGGCTCATTGATTTAGCGACCCGCATTGATGATCGTAAGCGGGCACGGCGAAATGAGCGGCAGCCCTATCGCGAACCACGCACCTCGACACTTACCTTGGCCACACTTGAGCCTCCCCCCGAGCCCATGCAGATAGGCCGTGCACGCATCTCGCCAAAGGAGCGTCAGCGCCGCAAGGATGACGACGCCTGCTTCTACTGCGGTCAGATTGGCCATGTTGTGCAATCCTGTCCACTAAATGGTCAGGCCCCCCCGTAGTTCTGGGGATGCAGGGGGGCCCCACATCTGTTTCTTCCCCGAACAAGCGATCATGTTTCTCCGTGACCCTGACACATGGCGACCGATCTTATGTCACTCACGCGTTAGTGGACTCCGGGGCCGATCAGAACTTAATCTCTTCCTCCACTGCTTCCGAATTCAAAATTCCCCTCGCACCCCTGTGTCAACCTCTTACAGTTCAGGCTTTTGATGGCAGCAAACTTTCCCCTATTACTCATCGCACCACCCCCATTACCCTGCAGTTTTCAGGCAACCACACTGAAACTATTACCCTCCTAGCTATTCAAAATGCCCATGCACCCATCGTTCTGGGTCTCCCTTGGTTAAGACTGCATAACCCTTACATTGATTGGGTTAAAAGAAGAGTCCTGGATTGGAGCCCCACCTGCCTCTCTTCATGTTTACGTTCTGCCCCTATGGGCCGAAGTTCGCTCACTCCACAAGAGGAAATCCCCGACCTAACCAAGGTACCCACAGAGTATCATGACCTTCGACAGGCTTTTAGCAAGTCACGGGCCACCTCCTTACCCCCACATCGCCCTTATGACTGTGCAATCGACCTCCTCCCAGGCAACTCACGCCTAAGGGTCGACTTTACTCCCTCTCCCGTCCTGAGAGAGAGACCATGGAACAATACATAAAGGAGTCACTCGCAGCAGGGATCATCCATCATCCTCGCCAGCGGGGGCAGGATTTTTTTTTGTAGAGAAGAAAGATAAGTCCCTCAGACCCTGTATTGATTACAGAGGGTTGAATGAAATCATGATAAAGAACCGCTATCCTCTTCCTTTGATGTCGTCTGCCTTCGAACTTCTCCAGGACGCCCGCGTCTTCACCAAGTTAGACTTGAGGAATGCCTACCACCTTGTCAGGATACGGGAGGGCGATGAATGGAAGACAGCTTTTAACACACCCACCGGCCATTATGAGTACCTAGTGGTTCCGTTCGGCTTAACCAACGCGCCGTCGGTGTTCCAGGCCCTCATCAATGATGTCCTTAGGGATTTTCTCAATGTTTTCGTCTTTGCTTACCTGGACGACATCCTGATATTCTCACGCTCGGTAAAGGAGCACAAGTTCCACATGCGCCAGGTTTTGCAATGGCTTCTGGAGAATAAACTCTACATCAAGGCAGAGAAATGCGAGTTTCATTGCACTTCAACCTCTTTTTTGGGATATTCTATCTCCCCTGCAGGCATCCAGATGGACCCCACCAAGGTGAGGGCGGTCACTGATTGGCCGGTACCGTCTTCAAGACGCGAACTCCAACGCTTCTTGGGATTCGCAAACTTTTATCGACGCTTTATTCGAAGATACAGCATAGTGGCGACCCCACTTACGGCACTCACATCTTCCAAGATCCCATTCCGATGGAACCCCCAGGCAGATAAAGCCTTCAAGGATCTCAAGCACCGTTTCACCATAGCACCCATCCTTATATTTCCTGACCCCTCCCTCCAGTTCATTGTGGAAGTAGATGCATCTGAGACCGGAGTAGGGGCCGTCCTGTCTCAGAGATCCCCAAAAGACAACAAGATTCACCCTTGCTCCTTCTTCTCCCGCCGACTCACACCCCCTGAACGTAACTACGGCATCGGGGACCGTGAACTCTTGGCGGTCAAGCTGGCCCTTGAAGAATGGAGACACTGGCTGGAAGGGGCGGACCATCCCTTCCTCGTGTGGACCGACCATAAGAACCTGGAGTACTTAAGAACTGCAAAGAGACTCAACTCACGCCAGGCACGATGGTCACTTTTTTTTTCTCGTTTTCGGTTTACCTTATTATATCGCCCTGGCTCTAAGAACATCAAGCCTGACGCCCTTTCCCGGCAATTCTCCACCTCTCAGGACACATCCACGACGGAGGCGAGCCTCCCTCCTCATTGTCTTGTGGCAACAACCCAACTTGACGTGGAGCACCTGGTTCGGCAGACCCTCGAACGGGAACCTGGCCCAAGCATCGTTCCAACCAACAAGCTTTTCATCCCAGCTTCCGTGCGACCACAGGTGCTAGACTGGGCCCACAGTTCCAGATTGGCATGCCACCCTGGGGCGGCACGCACCCTTTCCCTCCTACACCAACGCTTCTGGTGGGCTACCATGAAGGAGGACGTCAAAAACTTTGTGGCCTCCTGCGACACCTGTGCCAGGAATAAGACGACTAACCGCCCTCCTGAGGGTCTCCTCCGACCCCTCCCCATTCCCCACCGCCCCTGGTCTCACATTTCCATCGACTTCGTCACTGGCCTACCACCTTCTCAAAACAACACCTGCATCTTAATCATCGTAGACCGTTTCTCTAAGTCGGCGCATTTTGTCCCATTAGGCTCCCATCTGCCAAAGAAACAGCCGAACTCCTAATTAATCACGTCTTCCGACTTCATGGACTCCCCGTCGACATTGTCTCGGACAGGGGCCCCCAGTTTTCTGCCCAGTTCTGGAAGGCGTTTTGCAACCTCGTCGGCGCCAACCCCAGTCTTTCATCCGGATTTCATCCCCAAACTAATGGCCAAACGGAACGGATGAACCAGGAGTTGGAGAAATCTTTAAGGTGCATGGCCTCTCGAGACCCTTCTTCCTGGAGTCGCTTCCTACCCTGGGTTGAGTACGCCCACAACTCGCTCCCTACCTCGTCCACGGGCATGTCTCTCTTCCACTGCTGTCTGGGCTATCAACCACCCCTCTTTTCTGCCCAGGAAGAGGAGGTAGCAGTTCCCTCAGCCCAAACCTTTGTCCGTCGCTGCAGAAGAACATGGCAGCATGCCCGTAATCAGCTACTACGCACTGTAAGCACCTTCCAGCACCAGGCGAATCGTCATCGGTCACCAGCTCCCAGGTATCGTATCGGCCAAAGGGTCATGCTGTCTACACGGGACCTCCCACTCAAGACCACATCCAGGAAACTCTCACCAAGGTTCATCGGACCCTTCACTATCACCCGAGTCATAAATCCATGCTCTGTCCGACTAGCTCTACCTCTCTCCATGCGCAGAATCAACCCTACGTTTCACGTCAGGCAAGAACGCCTGGAGGCGTTCGTAGAGGGGAGGGTACTGTCACGACACGCCAAGCCACAGTCACGTCATGATCACCTAAGCACGCCTGTTCCATGTTCCCTGCCGCTCCTTACATCACACCACCCCTGTTCTCTGCACACCTGGACACTATCAGTAATCAGCTCATACCTATTTAAATCATGCTCTGACACCGCCACGTCGCCAGATTATTGAGTGCCTCACTAGTCCAATATTCCAGCGTTGTTTTCTCTTCATTGTCTACCAGGATCTCGACCACGCTTTGTTTTCCCGACCACGATTTCGCCTCTCGTTCTGACTCTAGCTTTTTTGATACTTTGTGTTGCCGACCTCTTACCTGTTACCGACTACGAGCCTGGATCACGTACTACTTCACGTCTCTTCGGCTTCGACCCCCGCCTGCTCCACGACTACAATTAATCCTCGCTCCTCGCCGAGCTCAAGCTCCTTCTCTCCACACCGGCATTCATCGCGGAGCTCTCTCTCTCTCCCCGCGCCGACTCTACGCGCTGCCGCCTCAACACAAGGCTCACGCTGCACATACCGGCATTCATCGCGGAGCTCTCTCTCTCCCCGCGCCGACTCTACGTGCTACCGCCTCAACACAAGGCTCACGCTGCATATGCCGACATACGATACATCTCAAGCTGCATCTCACTCGCGCCGGCTCTGCGCGCTTCCGCATTCACGCACCGCCTACGTCACACCCAACGTCACTCGCCTCGGTGCATTCACGCTGGTACTCCATGCTTCCGCATTCCAACGAGACTTTTCCCATTCACACTGCAGCGCGGAGTTGTACCCATGCCTCTTATTTAAAACCGCCACTTTGCCTGCTTCAGTTATCACAAACACTCATAAGCGCCACTTCAGTTCTCCCTGGGAATTACTCACACTATCTGCAATTGGATCCATCACGCCCTCTAGCGAGCCTGACACCAAGCCCAGATAAAATGGACGGGTTGAGTCAGGAAAGGCGTCTGGCGTAAAACCTGTGCCAAGCTTGTGTTCGGCCCGGATTGTCTGCTGTGGCGACCCATCACCGGGAACAGCCGAAAGACCAACAACAATTTATCTGATTTGCAACAACTAAAAAAAAAGATAATTGCTATTAAATAGTATGAGTTAGGCGACTCAATAATGCAAGTAAAGAACGATTAATATGAATGAGTACAGTGGAACCTCAGATTGTGAGTAACGTGGTTTACGAGTGTTCCGCAAGACGAACAAAGATTTTTAATAAATTTTGACTTGAAAAACGAGCAAGACTTGGTTTACGAGTGCCGAGTATCATGTATCACGCATGCGCTCTTGTTTTGACGCCGAACGTCACGTGATCACAACTGAGCCAATGATTTTTCTCTCTCTTGCGCTGCGGAATTGTGGGTAATCGTCTCCCCTGCTGAGTTTTAGTGCTCGTCTCTTACTGGTATAATCAACATCTCCCTCTCTACATCTAGGCATTTGGCAGACGCCCTTATCCAGAGCGACTTACATTTTTTTTTTTTTTTATCTCATTACATCTGAGCAATTGAGGGTTAAGGGCCTTGCTCAAGGGCCAAACAGCGGCAACTTGGTGGTTGTGAGATTTGAACCTTCTTCTGAAGGTTCAAATCTTCTGAACCATAGTCCAATGCCTTAACCACTGAGCTACCCCTGCTCTCTGTTTCAGCGTGTTTCCTATGTGTGTGCGCGCGTGTAATTCGACACCGACACACACACACACACACACACACACACACACCGACACACGCACACACACTCTCTCGCCTTTACACCCCACTCTCCGGCTTCACAAACACATTCAGACACACACTCTCTGCTTCACAAAGAAAACTCTATTATCTAGTATGCACTCACGCTAGTGTCATTTGAGAGATTTCTTTTTTTTTCCCGTTACAACAGTGTTTCCGTTGTGTGTGTGTTTGTTGTGAAACTTAAAAAGTGAGGTGGGGGGAGGGAGGAGGAGTTTTACTGTGTAAGACGAGGCGCGGGAAGGGGCTAATTCCACACACACACACACAAATATTTTTCCTTTATAAATTGTATTAATTATTTTTATGTATAAATTTTTTTAAATTTGAGTTTTCATTATTTTTTATGGGAAAATTCTATTTGGTTTACGAGTGTTTTGGAATACGAGCCTGCCTCCGGAACAAATTATGCTCGTAATCCAAGGTTCCACTGTATAACAAACTCAAAAACTGATAGTTCTGTTTGTTTAAAATTGGAAGCATCATCACTTAAAACATTTGATGTAACTGATTACCTCAATTTTTTTTAAATAAGAGTTTTGCAAACTTCGGGTTTACAGTGCACGCATGTGTATGTTTACTCACAGTCTTCACTCCTGCATGTGTCTATAAAGCACATTGTTATTCGTTTACTGTGACATGATTAATATCCCCTGTACTACACCGGTGTGTGCCGCACTAACACCACCCTTCACTCCTCTCTTACAGCTCGTGGCGTATGATGATGAGATGGATGTTACTGAGGTTGTGTTTTTTCTTCATTGTGTCTTTTTTCTTTATACTTCTTCTCAGAAGTGAACAGCTAACTGGTTCTAGAACAGCTTTTAAATATTATAAATTTATAAGTAAATAAGTTTGTGATTTACTCACAGAGATTAAACACAGTTGTCATGTATTTTTAAGTTTATTGCATGAGTGCAGCAGAGAGCTCATAGTGAACCCTGGAGATCTGCAGTCTCAGTGGTGCAGTGTGTAGTGTTGTCACCTCACATCTCACGCCTTGCCCTGGGGTAACTGTTCCCTCGCTGGGGTAACTGTCTGTGTGGAGTTCCTAATATTCTCATCATGTTTTTCTTATGATCTCCTTATGTTCTCTTTAAGTTCTCCTCTTTTGGTTTCCTCATCACACTCTTCTTATGTTCTCCTCACATTCTTATTTTCTCTGTATAGTTTTCTCATGTCCCATTTATGTTCTCCTCATGTTCTCTTTATGTTCTCCTCATGTCTTCCTTATGTTCTCCTCATGTTCACTTTATGTTCTCCTCATGTCTTCCTTATGTTCTCCTCATGTTCTCTTTGTTCTCCACATGTTCTCTTTATGTTCTCCTCATGTTCTCTTTATGTTCTCCTCATGTCTTCCTTATGTTCTCCTCATGTTCACTTTATGTTCTCCTCATGTCTTCCTTATGTTCTCCTCATGTCTTCCTTATGTTCTCCTCATGTTCTCTTTGTTCTCCACATGTTCTCTTTATGTTCTCCTCATGTTCTCTTTATGTTCTCCTCATGTCTTCCTTATGTTCTCCTCATGTTCACTTTATGTTCTCCTCATATCTTCCTTATGTTCTCCTCATGTTCTCTTTATGTTCTCCTCATGTCTTCCTTATGTTCTCCTCATGTTCACTTTATGTTCTCCTCATGTCTTCCTTATGTTCTCCTCATGTTCTCTTTATGTTCTCCTCATGTCTTCCTTATGTTCTCCTCATGTTCACTTTATGTTCTCCTCATGTCTTCCTTATGTTCTCCTCATGTTCTCTTTGTTCTCCACATGTTCTCTTTATGTCCTCTTTATGTTCTCCTCATGTTCTCTTTATGTTTTCCTCATGTTCTGTTTATGTTCTCCACATGTTCTCCTCATGTTCTCCTCATGTTCTCCTCATGTTCTCCTCATGTTCTCCACATGTTCTCCTCATGTTCTCCACATGTTCTCCTCATGTTCTCCTCATGTTCTCTATATTTTCTCCTCATGTTCTATTCAAAAGTGTGTGTGTGTGTGTGTGTGTGGAGCTGTGAGGAGAGAACGCTGCCCGCTGTGGCACCATTCCACCTGTAGCAGTACAACAAATGAGTGTTTTCTAAGGCAGAGTTTAAGTCCTGTGAGGCTGCAGGTGTAGAGCCGGGTACAGATCACACTCCACAGCTTTTACTGACCTTTTACTGAGCTTTACTTTCTGGCTACTGACTCTCTCATCAAGTGCCTTTTACTTATCTACTCTATACACACAAGCTGTATGATACTCTGTGTGTGTGTGTATGTGTGTGTGTGTGTGTGTGTGTGTGTGTGTGGCTGCGTGTGCTTGTATGTGTGTTCACTGTGCATGTTGTTGATGACTAACCCTGCGTTAGTGTTCTGCTCTACTCACACACTCAGCAGGTGGATTTGCATCTGCTACCAAAACAGCAGGAGGATCACAGAAGGGTACGTCACTATGACCCCTGACCCCTGACCCTTTAATCCTCAATCCTGGGGTCTGGCGTCATAAAACTCACTTTATGTATATGACTGGCTACACACACACACACACACACACACACACACACACACACACACACACACAGAAACACGCACAGACGCGCACACACACAGCTATTTAATGTAGATGCTCTCGCAGGGTGAGGCACTGAGGCAGTTACTGGTGAACCGTTACTATGGCAACTTCAGGAGTGGAGGGAGAAGAGACAGTCTGACCACCTTCACTAACTCCGGACTCACACCTGCGGGTCCAAACAAGAACCAGTCAGGTGGGTGTGGTTTACTGGTTACATCTGCTGGCGTTATGGTTTTACTGGAGTAATGGATCCTTCTATGTTTGTAACAGTTTCTGTCTTAAAAGTTGTAGGAAGTTATAGATTTGAAAATATATAAAAAAATGTGACAACAAGTGTGCCTTTGTTTCTGTATTTGTGTTTGTGTGTGTGTGTGTGTGTGTAGGTCGAGCTGAGATGTCTTTAACAGAAGTACAGTGTCATTTGGACCGTGAGGGGGCGTCTGACCTGGTCATCGACCTCATCATGAACACCAACAGTGATCGCGTCTTTCATGAGAGCATCCTATTGGCTATCGCCCTGCTAGAGGGCGGGAACACTACTATACAGGTCAGAGTGGGCACAAACAGAATACCTCATCCTATGTGGGTGTGTGTTTTGTGATGAAATGTTTGTGTTTTATTGCAGCGTTCTTTTTATAAACGTCTCACTGAGGATAAAAAGTCAGAGAAGTTCTTCCGGGTCTTTTATGACCGAATGAAAGCCGCACAGTTGGAGATCAAAGCCACGGTTACCGTCAACACCAGTGACCTCGGCAACAAGCGCCGTGACGACCATGCAGACCGAGACACACCTCAAAGGCGTAGAGGTCAGCTATGTAACATCAGCATCTCTCTTAATATTATAATGGGGCTAAAGTGCACTATACAGTGTGTAAGGGATGAAGTGCACTTTATAGTGTGTAGGGCGTAAACTGCGTTTTATTTTGTGTAAATGATGAAGTGCACTATACTAATTAAATTATTTATCACATGTACCTTACAGCGCAGTGAAATTATGATTTTTTTTTTTTTGCATAACCCAGTTAGGAAGCTGGGGTCAGAGCACAGGATCAGCTGGAGGTTCGAACCCCCGACCTTCCAAACAATACCCCATTGACACTTAGCTGATTTAGCCACCACTGCTGTACCGAATGCGCTATACAGTGTGTAAGGGATGAAGTGCACTATACAGTGTGTAGTGCGTAAACTGCGTTTTATTTTGTGTAAATGATGAAGTGCACTATACAGAGTGCAGGGGCAGTTTCGGCTTCCACCCTGGTCCCTAACGCAGCTGTTTTTTCCCCGCTTTAGGGAAGGACTCGATGCTGATGGTGACAGACGATGCTCGGGAGCAGCTCCTGGAAGCGTCCGCAGTGACGAAGAAAGCGTTCGGCTCATACCGGCGTGACGCTGACCCTGAGGAGGGGTACGGTCACACTGATGGTGATAAGGGGGGCGGGGACAAAGGAGCGGAGCAAGGCGAAATGAGCCCCGTCATCCTCATCATGCAGCCAATCCTACGATTCCTCCAGCTGCTGTGTGAGAACCACAACCGAGACCTTCAGGTGTGTGTGTGTGTGTGTGTGTGTGTGTGTGTGTGTGTGTGTGTGTGTGAATGTGTATACGAGATCCCATACTGACACATTTTCTCAAACAAATAGTACCAGCAATAACGATAAAAAAAATAGTTAACTCTTCACTCAGCAGTGGGTACGTTCCAAAATCTTTTAAATGAGCAGTTATTTAACCACTAATTAAGAAACCTCACCTCAACCAATTCTGTAAAGCTGCTTTGCGACAAAGGCCATTGTTAAAAGCGCTATACAAATAAAACTGAATTGAATTGAATTGAATTGTGTTTGTGTGTGTTTATATACAGTGTTTTGTTTGTGTGTATGTATCACTTGTGTTACTTTTCCCCTACAGAACTTCCTGCGTTGCCAGAATAATAAGAATAATTATAACCTGGTGTGTGAGACGCTGCAGTTCCTCGACTGTATCTGTGGCAGCACCACGGGGGGTCTGGGGCTGCTGGGGCTCTATATCAACCAGCACAACGTCGCCCTCATCAACCAGACTGTAGAGAGCCTCACCGAGTACTGCCAGGGGCCCTGCCACGACAACCAGGTACACACAGTCACCACGACAACCAGGTACACACCATCGCCACGACAACCAGTTACACACAGTCACCACGACAACCAGGTACACACAGTTACACAGTCACCATGACAACCAGGTACACACCGTCACCACGACAACCAGGTACACAGTCACCATGACAACCAGGTACACACCGTCACCACGACATCCAGGTACACAGTCACCATGACATCCAGGTACGGTGTGTAACTGTTTGTCGTGGTGATGGTGTGTACCTGGTTATACAAGGTAATAGTGTGTGTGTGTGTGTGTGTTTGTGTGTGCAGAACTGCATTGCCACTCACGAGTCTAATGGCATTGATATCATCATCTCCCTGATCCTGAATGACATCAATCCACTTGGGAGGAAGAGGATGGACCTAGTGCTGGAACTGAAGGTAGACCTGATTAACACTTACCTTACACACACACACACACACACACACACACACACACGTCTTACATACACCTAATGTTTTAATTAATTAGGTATGACATCGCACCTTTGAGTGACCTGCTGCTGCAACTTAAACTGCTGTAGATATGTTTTTCACCAAATGCTTAAATGTTCTCAGAGCTGCTGGTGTACTCACTCTGAACATCCTGTAAACACACTCTGTACTGTTTATCTTTAACCCTGTACTACACCTGTCCTACACCTGTTATGATTCCTTTATGAGTCCGGTCCCTCCCAAGGTTCCCCCTCGTGTCCTCTCAGCGAGTTCCTCCTCATCATCGTCGCCTCTGTCTGTGTATTTGTGTACAGATGCTCCAGGATCTGCATCTGCTGTTTATCAATAAAACTCAGTGGAATAATTAAGACACAAAAAAAAACATACTGTTGTTACACCACATCTCTGGGAAGTAGCCTCAGGCCCACATGGTCACTCCGCTGAGTGGTGATATAAACACAACCTGGATTTTAATCTCAGTTTATTAAGAGTGATCTAAACTCAGGCTACTGAGTAACTGTTACTGTTTGATTCTGCAAACAACTTTTATTTGATATTGTGATGGCAATCATACTGTAAATATTAATCACACTAGAATCACTTACACTGATTGGTTCCACTGAAGGGCATGAGTTCTAGGCCACAGCATGTGAGGTTTAATGTTTAGTTATAAAACGTGTATTACTTCTGCTTATTGCCTCACTTATCTCAGCTTTACAATGGCTTCTCCCACAGACACTCTCTGGTCTTCATGTTGGTTTTTCCCTTTTAACAACAAATGCAGTCTACACAGTTGAAACCCAGGGCGTTAAACAATGAGCAGATATTCAGAGCTATTAAGTGTTTGAACATCAGTGCAACAGGACAAACCTGAGCAACAAGAAACAGCTGTCAGTTATATTTATCAGTGAAAAACTGTGCCATGTGCTCAGCTGTTTAACACGTCTGGATGTAAATATTAGGAAACGAAAACTGAAATTCTCATCTATCAGATCGTATTCATCTTTAGATCTCTAACCCAGCTTTGCAGATCCAATACCTTTGGAGGAGATTGTATACATGCAAAACCTCTTTACAATGTGAGAACACAGAACTCTCTCTCTCTCTCTCTCTCTCTCTCTCTCTCTCTCTCGTTCAGAATAACGCCTCAAAGCTGCTGTTGGCCATCATGGAGAGCCGCCATGACAGTGAGAACGCAGAGCGGATCCTCTACAACATGAGACCCAAAGAGCTGGTGAGGACTACTGTCTCCCTCTCACACACACACACACACACATACACACACACATACTGTATATCACATGTTATGCAGTTATATTATTTTACTGTATATTAATGACCAGACTAACAACACTGTCACATGGCACAAGACAGTAAAGGCAGAGTGGGTGTGTGTCTCTGTGGCTCAGGTGGAGGTGATAAAGAAAGCGTACCAGCAGGGGGAGACAGACTTCGATGATGATGAGGAGAATGCAGAGGAACATGCTGCTTCACCTCGGAACGTCGGCCATAACATCTACATCCTTGCGCATCAGGTAAACACAGACACACACATTAATCAGTGCCCACACAAACTTACAATTTGTCATGTTATCCTTATGAGGCTTTTTTTTATTAATGTAGATACATGGCCTGGTCCAAAAAAAAGCATAATTATTTCACAAATTATTGTCCTGCATCAGTCAAAGACAACAACTAAGGAGATACAGCTAAAATGAGTGGAAATGGTTCAAGAACCGTCCAACACATTATTAAACCCTAGAGCTGAACCCTCAACTTCACAGCAGAAATGTGGTCAGAAAAGCATCCTGAATGAACATCATGGGAGATCACTTACATACCTAATTAGGTCAGATTGTAAAAAAGCCAGACGCACATCAGAGTAAGAAGGGAAGTGATGCACGCAACATTATGTGGCAATAAACTGAAATCAGCTGACGACCTGAATGTACTGCATGAGCAGGTTATCACATCTATGGAGCTTCTCTTCACTGATTCAATTCAATTCAATTTTATTTATATAGCGCTTTTAACAATTGTCGCAAGGCAGCTTTACACAATCAAAAGAATTATTGAAGTGTGTATGAGATGTGAGTGTGTGTGAATCGGAATGATCAGATGGTCCTTGATGAGCAAGCCGAGGGCGACGGTGCCGAGGGAAAAACTCCATGAGATGGTAACAGGAAGAAACCTTGAGAGGAACCAGACTCAACAGGGAACCCATCCTCATCTGGGTGATAACGGAGAGCAGGGATTTGATCTGCAGTTCAGTATAACAGGAGATGTTAATTGATGTTAATATGGAGTCCAGGTAGTTACTGGAGGCTCAGGTAGACTGTAGGAAACTCCAGTCCTGATCTATCGAGCGACTGCAGCCAAGTCAAGTCCGAAGAGAAACAGCTGTCAGCATCAAGTCAATAAGGACAAGAAAATAAGGAGAGATGGCAGTTAGGTCTGGTCACAGTCAACATGTATAAGGTGAAAGTATATTTAGTGCAGAGTGCAAGCAGGGACTCCGGCAGGACTAACTATAACAGCATAACTAAAAGGGAGAGCCAGAAGGAAACACAGACATGAGGGGGAACTGAGATGTAAAGCAACCAATCACCTCACCGTCAACAAACCTGAGTGATCAATGAGAGTGGGGAGGACAGCATCTAAACATACCAGTTCACCAGAATACTCTACGTCCATGAGTCCCCCAGATCTGCTCCTTTACCTAAGGTTAATCTATTTACAAACATGCTGCGCTAAATAAATAGGTTTTTAGCCTAGACTTAAACACTGAGACTGTGTCTGAGTCCCGAACATTAATAGGAAGACTATTCCATAACTTTGGGGCTTTGTAAGAAAAAGCTCCGCCCCCTGCTGTAGTTTTAATAATATGTGGTACTGACAGGCAGCCTGCATTCTTTGATCGAAGTAGGCGTGGCGGATCGTAAGACACTAGCAGTTCACTCAGATACTGTGGCGCGAGACCATTTAGTGCTTTAAATGTCAAAAGTAGTATCTTAAAATGGATGTGAAATTTCACAGGGAGCCAATGCAGTGTAGATAAGATAGGGGTGATGTGCTCGTATCTTCTGGTTCTAGTGAGGACTCTCGCTGCTGCATTCTGTACTAACTGAAGCTTGTTTATACACCTAATTGAACAACCAGACAGTAAGGCGTTACAATAGTCCAACCTAGACGTGATAAAAGCATGAACTAGTTTTTCTGCATCATTTAGTGACAATATGTTTCTTATCTTGGCAATATTTCTAAGGTGAAAGAAAGCTATCCTGGTAATATTATCTACATGAGCTTCAAACGAAAGGCTGGAATCTATAATCACACCGAGGTCTTTTACTGTTGCACTTGATGGAACAGAACGGCCATCTAAAGTTACAGTGTGATCAGAAAGCTTACTTCTAGCTACTTGTGGTCCTATGACCAGAACTTCTGTCTTATCAGGATTAAGCAGAAGAAAATTAATTAACATCCAATCTCTTATGTCCTGCACACACTGCTCAATTTTAGCAAACTGTTTTTTCTCATCTGGTTTTGCGGAGACATATAATTGTGTGTCATCAGCATAACAATGAAAACTAATACCATGTTTACGAATTATGTTGCCCAGAGGAAGCATGTAAAGGGAAAAAAGCAGTGGGCCTAAAACTGAGCCCTGTGGAACACCAAACTCCACTTGAGAACATGAGGAATGGTCACCATCTAAATCTACAAACTGATAACGATCAGTCAAATAGGATCTGAGCCACAAGAGGGCAGTTCCCTTAATTCCTACTACCTTTTCTAATCTGTGAAGGAGAATACTATGATCAATGGTGTCAAAAGCTGCACTGAGGTCCAGTAACACAAGTATAGTGACACAACCCTGATCAGAGGCCCATAGGAGGTCGTTTACTACTTTAACAAGTGCTGTCTCTGTGCTGTGATGAGGCCTAAATCCTGACTGATACAGTTCATTTATGCTATTTCTGTGTAGATGTGAACATAGCTGCTGTGATACTACCTTTTCCAGAATCTTGGAGATAAAAGGAAGGTTTGATATTTATGTAATTAGAAAGCTGACTGGGGTCAAGGTCAGGTTTCTTGATTAGCGGTTTAATAACGGCTAATTTAAAGGATTTGGGGACATACCCACTACTGAGTGAACAGTTAATTACTTTCAACAGGGGTTCTATTATTGCTGGTACTATCTGTTTGATAAAATGTGTCGGTACAGGATCTAATATACAGGTTGATGATTTTGAAGAAGAGATGAGTGAAATTAGTTCCCTCGCTTCAAGGGGAGTAAAGTGTTCTAAGTTCTGATGTGATGTGGTTAGATCATCTGAATTATTTAAATTGTCTGGTTTCAAAGCCTGAATTTTTTGCCTAATATTTATGATTTTGTTATTGAAAAAGTTCATGAAATCCTCACTACTGCATGATGTTGTTGTGGAGATTTCTGCAGTGGTCTTGTTTTTAGTTAATTTAGCTACGGTATTAAATAAAAATCTCGGGTTGTTTTTGTTATTTTCTATAAGAGTGGAGAGATACGTTGATCTAGCATCACTGAGAGCTTTTTTATAGTTCAGGATGCTCTCCTTCCAAGCTATTTTGAATACTATCAATTTAGTTTGGCGCCATTTACGTTCAAATTTTCGAGCGGTTTGTTTTAAAGCACGGGTGTGGTCATTATACCAAGGAGCGAGTTTCTTATCTCTAATCATTTTCCTTTTAACTGGAGCTACATTATCTAAGCTATAACGAAGTGCTGACTCTAGATATTCATTCACCTGTTCGAGTTCTGTGAAGTCAGATGCCGATCCAATCAAAGTTGATAACTCTGGAAGATTATTGATAAAGCTCTGTGCGGTATTTGATGTAAATGTACGTTTAAGGTGGAAGCGCGGTGCTGTGCATACATTATTACTATAACACGCTTTAATCGAGACAAGGTAGTGATCTGAGATAACTTCAGACTGTGGAATTGTGGTTATATTTCCTATACTTAATCCGAAGGATAATATTAAATCTACAGTGTGACCTGCTTTATGAGTGGGTCCTACTACACACTGATTTACTCCTACTGAGTCCAGTAAGGACATAAATGCTGTTCTCAGAGGGTCTTCTGGATTCTCAAAATGAATATTAAAGTCTCCAGCAATTAATGCTTTGTCTACAGAAACAACAAGGTTTGAGAGGAAATCTGCAAATTCGCAGAGAAACTCCGAGTACGGCCCTGGGGGTCTGTAAATGATGATTAGCGGGATCGACTGAGCTGACTTTATGTTACTATAGAGAACTTCAAATGCATTAGATTTAAAACTGTGTTTTTGTACGAGAGACAGATTATGGTTATAAATAACTGCGACTCCTCCTCCTCTACCAGTTAGCCGAGGCTGGTGTATGTAGCTGTATCCAGGAGGACTCGCTGCATTTAGAGCTACATACTCGTCCTGTTTAATCCAGGTTTCTGTTAAACATAATATATCAAACTCCTGATCTGTGATAATTTCATTAACAATAACTGCTTTAGATGCGAGAGATCTAATATTTAACAGTCCTAGCTTCAGATCGGAGGTGCCGGCTGCGCATTCAGTGTGATCTGAGTTTGTGGTATCTATGTTAATTAAATTACTAAAACAGACTTTCTGAGTCTTTCTAAATTTATGTTTAGCTCGGGGAACAGACACAGTCTCAATATGATGGACCCTGAGTGACGACTCTCTGCAGCTAGCAGACGGTTGGTTTAGCCTGTCTGTCTGCTCCCTGGCCTGGGCTCTGGATTGTCACCGATTAACTAGGCCTCTTCTGAGACTATGTGCTATACTGCAAGAAATGAGAGCAGCACCTTCCCGAGTGGGATGGACACCGTCCCGCCCTAACAGGCCAGTTTTGCCCTCAAAGGTCTTCCAGTTGTCTATGTAGCCCACGTTGTTTTCGGAGCACCACCTGGACATCCAGCGGTTCAGCGACCATAACCTGCTGTAAGCTGTGTCGCCACGTCTCATTGGGATGGGACCAGAGCAAACTACTTCTTCGGACATCGCCTTCGCTATTTTAAACACCTCTGTAAAGTTATGCTTGCTAACCTCTGACTGACGAAGGCGTATATCGTTAGCTCCAGCATGTACCACTATCTTAGAGAACCTATGCTGTCCTAGAGCCCTAAGATTACCTGCTATGTCCGGTGCTCTGGCTCCCGGGATACACCTGACCACTGCCGCTGGCGCCCCCTAAAGGCCGAGCTAATTTCACATGTCTCAGTATAGAGTCTCCTATAACCAGAGCTCTTTCAGGTTTCTCAGCGGGTGCATCACTGAGGAGAGCGAACGTGTTGGACACGTGAAGCGCGGAAGAGGTGTGCTCCGGTGGGCTAGCCTTAGCGTTAGCTTTGGCTGAACGAGTATGCCGCCGAGTCGTCACCCACTCGCCCCGCTATGAGGCTCTACTGCCGGAGTCGGGGGCTGATTATCTCCACCTGTGGCACCCAGACTTTCCGCTACAGGATTAACGCTGCTCTCGCGCTCTCTAACCCTCTCTAAAGTCTGGATGCGCTCCTCTAATGCTACTATCTTCTCCGTCAGGGTGCTCACGAACACACACCTATCACAAATAAAATTATCACTAACGACGGAGGAAGAATGTCTAAACATCCTGCACTCCACACACTGAGCGAGCTGAATGGTAGACATGATAACGTACCTTTGTGCCGGAGTTGTGATTATTTGCTGATGGATTCGCTTGTTGTTGGTCAGATGATAGGCGCGTTCTCTCAAAAAGCGCAAAAAAACAGATAAAGTCCAGTAGTGTTAAAGCGTAAAAACTAGTTTCGCGTAAAAACACACACACACAAGCAGTCACTCATGTTGTTTTTGTGCTCTGTTCTTTCAGCTGTCTCGTCACAATAAGGAGCTGCAGGTGCTGCTGAAGCCCACAGGAGAAGATCAGGCTTTGGAGTTTTACACTGAGCACACTGCGCAGATTGAGGTGACTACACACACACACACACACACACACACACACACACTGTATACACACACTCTGCTCATATTTTGCTACCAGACCTTTTTCACATTTTTCACATTTTCACATTTTGCTAGATCTTCTTCTATGCATTCTTGAGGAACAGTTCTCCAGGGTTCCTGAAGGAGCTTTATGGGCTCTAGTTATTGTCTCTGGTGTTCACTCCAGTCCCTGTACCTGAGCAGTTTCAGAAGAATGTTTTGTGTTTGTTAATCCACACAGTGACCTTTAAATCATTCAAGCACAAAATCATCTAACTTAAGTCTAGACCCAGTGAGAAACAGGTGCAGATGATGAGAGATGATCAGGCGGTGATTAGGATACTGCTGAGGCTGTTACATAAACAATTGTTAATTTAATATAAAGAAATGAGGGGGTCAAGACTTTTGCATCGCATTAATATGATCCTGACGGCCGCAAAAAAATTTATACGGAACTGTAAGTGTGAAGGTAGGCGGCACGGTGGTGTAGTGGTTGGCACTGTCGCCTTGCACCGCCAGGGTCCGGGCTCGATTCCCGTCTCTGTGTGCATGGAGTTTGCATGTTCTCCCAAATTGCCCGCAGTGTGTGAATGAGTGAGTGTATGTGTGTGTGTCTGTGCCCTGCGATGGATTGGCACCCTGTCCAGGGTGTCCCCTGCCATGTGAAGGTCATAGTGTGTCCTCATCACAACAATCATTAAGCTCTTCTACACTTGGATGGTGGTGGCATCATCCTTTAAGAGACCACGCCCACCCAGAGAGTAATTTTTATTCATAGTATAAAAGAGGATAAATGGAAACAAACCATGAGTGCCATAAATAAACACACTGGGGTTTCCTTTAATCCCTCACCGTTATGTAGTGTAGGTACAGTCTTAATTGAAAAGATGTTAACACAGTCTCTCTTTTAAATGGAAAAAATGCGCAATATTTTCAGCAAACATTGATGCATAGTTACTTCTTATGCCATAAATTAAAAAAAAAAAAAAAAAACATTATTATGGCACTGTGCAAAAGTTTGGGCACCCTACGAGTTCCAGAGTCTCAGATTCTTTTTACAAGTTTCAGACGTTAATCAGCTCGTTAGATCTGATGCCTGGCAACAGCTGTCATTAGCAAATGCCAATTTCAAAGCTTTACGAATTCTTTGACTCTTCAAACCTTGTGCACACACTTGCGGACACTCAACACCTGTTTGCTGAAAATATTGTGCATTTTTTCCATTTCCAAGAGAGACTGTGTTAACATCTTTTCAATTACAAAATCACCAAAATCTGTTATTTATCAAGGGGTGCCTAAACCTTTGCATAAGATGTATACCCTGTGTATAGACTAAACAGATGTGTGTGTGTGTGTGTGTGTGTGTGTGTGTGTGTGTGTGTGTGTGTGTGCGGGCAGATTGTTCGTCAGGACCGCACTATGGAGCAGATTGTGTTTCCGGTTCCTCATATCTGCTCGTTCCTGACGAACGAGTCGAAGCTGCGTGTGTATTACAGCACAGAGCGAGACGAGCAGGGCAGCAAGATCAACGACTTCTTCCTCAGAGCAGACGACCTGTACAGCGAGATGAGGTGGCAGAAAAAACTTAGAGGTAATAGACATTAGGGGAAGCTGTAAGACCTACAGTATGTTAAATTCTTAAAGAAATAATTAAAAAATGGACTTTAAATCTATTTGTGCAGAAACGTTAACTAGGAAAAAAGGCATTTTATTATCAATAATTATTACTGATTAATGAATAATTATTTGCTAATATGTTGAAATATACAAAAAGTGTTATAACAGTGTTATTTTCAACCTTGATGTTAGATATTAGACATGAGTTTTATAATGGGACTGATGGTGAGCTCACACACTGAGTAATCAAAACAGATCAAAGATACAAATGATCAGAATTTAATCGCCAGAACTGCAGAGGAACACGAGGGCAAACGCTCACAACTGAAATATCTGAACAGGAGGCAGGTGGACTTGAGCTGAACTCTAAGAATGTGCAGTATTAATAATGCATGTGTGTGTGTGTGTGTGTGTGTGTGTGTGTGTGTGTGTGTGTGTGTGTGCGTGTGTTTCAGCCCAGCCTGTGCTGTACTGGTGCAGTAGGAACATGTCATTCTGGAGTAACGTGTCGTTTAACCTGGCTGTGCTGATTAATGTGCTGGTGGCATTTTTCTATCCGCTGGAGAGTGTGAGCGATAGTGAGTACACCTTCATCATCATCATCACCATTATTATGATCATCATCATCACCTCCCACGCCAACGAAAAAAACACACAGCCAGAACTGAAGAAATGAAGAATCATTTTTTTATATAGTCAGTTTTTGACTATAGTGTGTGACGTGTGTGTGATGTGTGTGTGATGTGTGTGTGCGTGCGTGTGCGTGTGTGTGTGTGTGTGTGTGTGTGTGTGTGTGTGTGTGTGTGTGTGTTCGCGTGTTCGTTCCAGGTAACCTGGATCCCTCAGTGTCTCTGTTACTCTGGGGAGGGGTGTTGGGCTCGCTGATGTTTGTGTTGCTGTGGCCGAGTCCGAATGCAGTCCGGGTTCTAGTTATCTCCTCCGTCCTGCGCCTGGGGTTCTCGCTAGGCCTGCATCACATGCTTTCTCTGCTGGGAGCTTTTAATGTGGGTGCACACACACACACACACACACACACACACACACACACACACACACACACAAAACCCCAAAACCTCAGGAGCATATTATTAACAGAAACTCTGTAAGACACGTTACTTCTGTAATAATTTAAATGAGGAGGTTTTGACTGTAACAAGGTTTTGAAGTGTAGCTAGAAATCACATTGTAACATAAGAGATGTGTAGTAACGAGTTACATTTACTTGAGAAACTTAAAAAAAAAAAAGACTTCTATGAGAAGTTTAACTTGAGTAGATTTGTGAAGAAGAAACGCTGCTATTACTCCGCTACATTCGGCTACACTCGACTCCATTCGTCACTTTTCTAATTGTTTATTCTACACATGCAGCCGAGCTACCAAATGACTGTTTCACCAATCAGGCATAGCAACAATAACCACATGTAGTCACATGACCACACAAACTGGTCGCATAGCAGGAAAAAATCTTCAGCCATGGTAGACAGGTTATGGAAACTATTATGCTAATTATTAAATTAGCAGTGGCATCTGTCTCCAAGAAGAAGAGGATGAACACCACTGGCCTCACATCCACCTCTGTGTATACGTATAATGTATATTTATATGCTGTCATGATCCGAGCAGACGAGGTGGATCCAAGCTCGGAACGCATAAGGGAAACAGCGCTGGTTATTCGGTGATATAATGCGCTGATTGTTTTGTGAATGAAAGCTCCTGGGTTAGGAATTAATAGCCAATTAATGCAGAGGCACAGCGTGAGCTCGAGGAGTGAATGCCTAAGTGAAGTGCCAGTGTGCACTTAACGCAGGTCTGAACCGCGGGTTACAATCGTTGATCAAAGCTGTGAAGTCAAAGAAAGTCCGTGATCCAGAATCATAGTTGTGAAACGAGAGCAAGGGTCGATATACAGAAAACCGAGAAAACAATCCAAAACGTGAGCCGAGAGCGAGATCTGTGAAACAAAGCCAAGTCAAGTCAATTTTATTTATATAGCGCTTTTAACAATTGACATTGTCGCAAAGCAGCTTTACACAATAAAAAGAAGTAAGTTTGTATGCAATGTGTATGAATCAAAATGATCAGATTGTCCCTGATGAGCAAGCCGAGGGCGACGGTGGCAAGGAAAAACTCCCTGAGATGGTAATAGGAAGAAACCTTGAGAGGAACCAGACTCAACAGGGAACCCATCCTCATCTGGGTGATAACGGAGAGCAGGGATTGATCAGCATAATAATGTGTACTGGAAGTTCAGTATAACAGGAGATGTGTTTAAAATTAAAAGGAGTCCAGTTTGTTCCCGGAGGCTCAGGTAGACTGTAGGGGATTCCGGTCCTGAGCTATCGAACAACTGAAGTCACAGGTCCCCAGAGCATCAATCGATGACAGGACAGTCTTCATGGAAACCATCCCCAGCCACCATACGAATCCAGGCAGACCACACGGGGCATCCATGTGACGAGATCTCCAACCAGAAGCAGGACTCCAGGATGGGTTAGACGGCTCCAGAGGGCAGAGGGGTCTGGATCACTGGCAACTCAGGAGCGAAACATGTATAGCTCGACAGAGAGACAGAGAGAGGGAAAGAAGAGGGGGAGAGAGAGAGAGAAGAGAGCAGAAAAGGAGAGAACAAAAAAATAAGGAGAGATGGCAGTTAGGTCTGGTCACAGTCAACATGTATAAGGTGAATGTATATTTAGTGCAAAGTGCAAGCAGAGACTCCGGCAGGACTAACTATAACAGCATAACTAAAAGGGAGAGCCAGAAGGAAACACAGACATGAGGGGGAACTGAGATGTAAAGCAACCGATCACCTCACCGTCAACAAACCTGAGTGAACAATGAGAGTGGGGAGGACAGCATCTAAATATACCAGTTCACCAGAATACTCTACATCCATGAGTCCCCCAGATCTGCTCCTTTACCTAAGGTTAATCTATTTACAAAAATGCTGCGCTAAATAAATGGGTTTTTAGCCTAGACTTAAACACTGAGACTGTGTCTGAGTCCCGAACATTAATAGGAAGACTATTCCATAACTCTGGGGCTTTGTAAGAAAAAGCTCCGCCCCCTGCTGTAGTTTTAATAATACGTGGTACTGACAGGCAGCCTGCATTCTTTGATGGAAGTAGGCATGGCGGATCGTAAGACACTAGCAGTTCACTCAGATACTGTGGCGCGAGACCATTTAGTGCTTTAAATGTCAAAAGTAGAATCTTAAAATCGATGCGAAATTTCACAGTGAGCCAATGCAGTGTAGATAAGATAGGGGTGATGTGCTCATATCTTCTGGTTCTAGTGAGGACTCTCGCTGCTGCATTCTGTACTAACTGAAGCTTGTTTATACACCTAGTTGAACAACCAGACAGTAAGGCGTTACAATAGTCCAACCTAGAGGTGATAAAAGCATGAAATAGTTTTTCTGCATCATTTAGTGACAATATGTTTCTTATCTTGGCAATATTTCTAAGGTGAAAGAAAGCTATCCTGGTGATATTATCTACATGAGCTTCAAATGAAAGGCTGGAATCTATAATCACATCGAGGTCTTTTACTGTTGCAAAAAAAGCAGTGGGCCTAAAACTGAACCCTGTGGAACACCAAACTCCACTTGAGAACATGAGTAATGGTCACATTTATGCTATTTCTGTGTAGATGTGAACATAGCTGCTGTAATACTACTGCCTTTTCCAGAATCTTGGAGATAAAGGGAAGGTTTGATATCGGCCTGTAATTAGAAAGCTGACAGGGGTCAAGATCAGGTTTCTTGATTAGCGGTTTAATAACAGCTAATTTAAAGGATTTGGGAACATACCCACTACTGATTGAACAGTTAATTACTTTCAACAGGGGTTCTGTTATTGCTGATACTGTTTGAGAAAATGTGTCGGTATAGGATCTAATATACAGGTTGACGATTTTGAAGAAGAGATGAGTGAAATTAGTTCCCTCGCTTCAAGGGGAGTAAAGTGTTCTAAGTTCTGATGTGATGTGGTTAGATCATCTGAATTATTTAAATTGTCTGGTTTCAAAGCCTGAATTTTTTGCCTAATATTTATGATTTTGTTATTGAAAAAGTTCATGAAATCCTCACTACTGCATGATGTTGTTGTGGAGATTTCTGCAGTGGTCTTGTTTTTAGTTAATTTAGCTACGGTATTAAATAAACATTGTTGTTGTTTTTGTTATTTTCTATAAGAGTGGAGAGATATGTTGATCTAGCATCACTGAGAGCTTTTTTATAGTTCAGGATGCTCTCCTTCCAAGCTATTTTGAATACTATCAATTTAGTTTGGCACCATTTATGTTCGAATTTTCGAGCGGTTTGTTTTAAAGCATGTGTGTGGTCATTATACCAAGGAGCGAGTTTCTTATCTCTAATCATTTTCCTTTTAACTGGAGCTACATTATCTAAGCTTGGGTCGAGATCCGAAGGTCAAGGCAGAAATGAACGCTGGAATAGCATGAGAGCACTCAATAATCTAGCAATGAGTGGTTATTTGTGAGTGAGTTTAATAGGGCAGAAGGATGAACAAAATGAGGAACCGGTGTCACCTGGCATTCTTAAGGGGGCCTCAGGATGAAGTTGGTGGAAATCCGAGGTTGTGGGCTGCAGGGCTGTGCCGGTTGATCTTACATTGAAAAGTGCTCACGGTCACCATGTGTTTTTGCAGCAGCAGACAAAGGCTTGGGCTGACGAGACCGCGGTTTTCTCCTCCTGGGTGGGAAATAACGGTGGCTGGTAGCCTAAAAAGCATTGGAATGGAAACATATCAGTGGCAGAGTTGGGGAGCGAGTTGTGTGTATACTCCACCCAGGGAAGGAAATGACTCCACGAAGCTGCATCGCGAGAGGTCACGCATCTCAAGGTCTAACCCTAAACCTCAAGCTCCACATTAGCACGTGTATGATTCCGTACACCCCGCCTCTTGGCGGGGTGGGGGTACCTGGGAGAAGGTCAATGGCTCAGTCGTAGGTGTGCTGGGGGGGGGGGGGCGGTGGAGAAATGGCACATGATTTGCTGAACACCTGTTTGAGGTTGTGGTATTCGACAGGGACCTGAGCAAGGCAAGGAATCTCTTCTTGTGAGGTGGTTGGTGTGTTCCTGAGGGGGGGGAATAGAGGCAGGCAGACAGAAAGATGGGCTTCATTCGAGGATGCCGTTCCTAGCCCAGTCAATATGAGGGTTGTGTTTCTTGAGGCATGGGAGACCCAAGACTACTAGTGCATGGGGGATGATCAGGAGGGAGATGGTGTCAGCATGATTACCAGAGAGTTGTAGGGTGAGTGGAGCTGAGCGATGAGTGACTGGTGGAAGTTTACTGCCATCTAGCACCAGAGTCTGACTCGAGATGTGATCTTGAGATGGCTGATTGTGGAGGCGGCCATTAGCATTACGAGGGCGTTCATGATATGAGGCTTATAATAATAGGTCAAGGTTACCAGAAACAGCGGTCGAGAATCTGGGCGAGGCTTAGGGCCCCCTTGTACTCCCAGAATTACCTGGGGACCCAGGTTTTTAACGGACAGGACCATACCAAGTGGCCCGCTTGGCCACAGTAAAAGCAAGAACCTTCATCGCGATGGTGCTGGCGCTCCCTTAATGTAAAATCATTTAATTGATGAACACCTCAAAGGCGGCACAGCAGGGGACTTGGGCATCCCATAGAGAAGTTCCCCATTCCCTCGCTCTGCCCGAAAGAAGAGTAATGATATAAGCTACCTTCGGAAATTCTTTGGGAAAAGATGAGACTTGGAGCTCGAGCACGAGAGAGCACTGAGACAGGAATGAATGGCAGGTGAGTGGATCATAATCATAAGTGGGTGGTGCAGGGAGGCGTGGTTCACGGCGGGTGATGGGTACCAGTAGTGGTGGCGGTGCCTGAAGTGCAGTCGCTTCATCTGATCAGTGAGGGAGGTCAGCATTTGCATCACTGTGCGCAGCACGGTCATGATGCGCTGAATATTCTACTGATGAGAGCCTAAAAGCGCACCGTGGTTCTTTAGTGCCACCTCCAGCCGTGAATAAAAGCTCCTGCCAACTGATGCTGAACACAGGTCTGATCCGCGAGGAATAATCGTGAAGAAGTCAAAGGAAGTCCGTGATCCAGAATCGTGTCGTAAAACGAGAGTAAGGGTCGATATTCAGAAACCTGAGATGTGAACAAGATCCGTGAAACAAAGCGTGGGTCGAGATCCGAAGGTCAAACCAGAAAAGAACGCTGGAAAACTGGGCATGAGTTAAACAGGGCAGAGGGATGAAAGCAATGAGGAACAGGTCTGCTCGAGCCGGTGACTGAGGCGTCAAAACGGAAACACTGAAACGGAGTGTGGAATGGAGTCGCGGGTGATCATGGTTTGGTTTGACAGGTGGGCGTGACCTGGTGTGCCATGACATATGTATAATATATATGTATAATGTATATGTGTGTTGTGTATTTACAGGTGTGCAATAAGATTGTGTTCCTGCTGAGTTTTGTGGGTAACAGAGGGACGTTTACTCGCGGGTACAGAGCGATGGTGATGGACAGAGAGTTCCTGTTTCATCTGCTTTATCTTCTCATCTGCACACTGGGCCTCTGTGGACACGTCTTCTTCTACAGCTTACTGGTGACCTTTCTCGAAAGTTTTACTTTTTTAACCTTTGATCTTTTTACTTTTTTAACCTTTTGACACTATTTCCTTTCACTATTTCTGAAATATTAAAATGCAGAAAAACCTGGCCACGGAGCCAGTGTACATCATCATCATCATCATCATCATCATTGTCACTTCCCACAGAGAAAGAACCCTACAAGAAACATCTGTGAGTCACTGACCTGCATGTGTGTGTGTGTGTGTGTGTGTGTGTGTGTGTGTGTGTGTGTGTGTGTGTGTGTGTGTGTGTGTGTGTGTGTAGTTGTTTGACCTGGTGAACAGAGAGGAAACATTGCTGAACGTGATTAAAAGTGTGACAAGAAACGGTCGCTCCATCGTCCTCACTGCTGTACTGGGACTCATCCTGGTTTATCTCTTCTCCATTGTCGGCTACATCTTCTTCAAAGACGATTTTATCCTGGAGGTGGACCGTATCTCTAACTCGACTCTGGGTATACTATATACTCACATAAACACACACAGCTGGTTTATGAGCAGGGCAGTTAATTGGGTTGTTTTTTTCTTAAACATGCATTTATTCTAATTATTTTATTTTTGACTTAAGTCAAGACACAAAATCTGAATTTCTTTCACACTGCTGCAGATCACAGCTGTCAAGTCAATTTTATTTATATAGCGCTTTTAACAATTGACATTGTCGCAAAGCAGCTTTACACAATAAAAGAAGTAAGTTTGTATGCAATGTGTATGAATCAAAATGATAAGAAAGCTGTCCTGCTTTACCTGTCCAGGTGATATGGAAGTAGACACCTTTGATGTTGAGTTTTATAAGATTGATCCTCTGTGTATGTGTGTGTGTGTGTGTGTGTGTGTGTGTGTGTGTGTGTGTAGAGGAGGGGGTGAATCAGGCGAGCAGTTTCCTGCCTGAGGGTCCGTGTGTGTTGGAGAACGGCATGTGCCTGTCTGTGGGTACAGAGGAAGGTAAAATCATTCCAGCTTATTTTCCTATTTGATTGAATAATAATAGTGTGAGTAGTTATTAATAATAAACTTTATAAAGGTTACAGTTTACAGAACATGAGCAATTAGTTTCTTCAAACTCACACTTTAAATACGTTCCTTGTCCAGACATCGGCTCCAGCTCGAGAATTTGATTAGGAACCATTTCAGTAGACTTTTATCTGAACATAGATTTTAAACATTCACATTTGAACAACATTATGTCTGTGTGTGTGTGTGTGTGTGTGTAGATGATGCTGAGAGAGCATGTGATTCTCTGTGGATGTGTATGATCACTGTTCTGAGTCACGGTCTGAGGAGTGGGGGAGGAGTCGGGGATGTCCTGCGCAAACCTTCTAAAGAGGTATTGCACACACACACACACACACACACACACACACATTGTGCAGTTAGTAATACTCAGTGAGTGGGTTAGTCGTTTTTACTCATGTGGTTGGTTTCCATGTTCTCCTGTGCTTGGTGGGTTTCCTCTGGGTTCTCCGGTTTCCTCCCACAGTCGTTCTTTCTTTCTTTGGTCCCTAGCTGGCGTTTGGTCTGGACCTGGTCCTAAGGCCGTACGCTGCTGTGGGTGCCAATTGTTGTCGGATTTCTTCCTGCAGGCGCCTCCATGCAAGGCGATCCATGGCTGTAGTTCTGGCCTCATCGAGGTTGAGTCTGTGGTTTCTGATGTCTCCTTCGACCTGCTTGAGCCACGTTTTCTTTGGCGCCATTCTTTGGATTCTCCACAGGGTGGGTCGATCACACCAGAGGAGTTTGTGTGGTTAACGGCTGCCATCCATTCTGCAGACGTGGCCAAACCATTGTAGTCGTCGTTGCTGGATTTGTTCCTTGATTGTTGGCTGTTGCTCACATCTGCGACGAATTTCCTCATTTCGAATGCGGTCGCGGAGTGAGATGTGTAGGATTTGTCGAAGGCATCGCATTTGGAAGACTTCGAGTTTGTTGAGGTCTTGTTTGAGTAGTGTCCATGTCTCTGATCCATAGAGGGCAATTGGCAGAATCAGAGTCCTAAAGAGTCGGATCTTGGTCTTGTTGGTTATGTTGGTTTGCTTCCACAGACACCACTTCAGAGAAGCAAATGCCGTGGTAGCTTGACCAATTCGACTGTGGACCTCTGCTGTAGAAGCCACTTTCTTCTCCTGGGCCAGCGACCCGAGGTATTTGAATTGTTGGACCTGCTCAATCTGCACACCATCGAATTGCACGTTGGCCAGCGACCCATCCGTTGTCAGCACTTTCGTTTTGTCCATGTTAATTTTCTATCCATATGATTGGGCGACGTTGGCGATGTTGTAGAGAATGTCCGTGGCCGTCGCGTCGTCGCCTGCCAGGATGCCACTATTGTCTGCGAACATGAGATCAGTCAGAAAGCCACCCTCACCGTACTGGATTCCTTGTCTGCCTTCGAAGACTTTCTCATGATGGCGTCGACGACAATGTTGAAGAGCAGAGGGGAGGCGACATCTCCCTGACGGACTCCAGTTCTGATGGTAAACTCTTCCGATAGTTCGTTTCGGATGTGTACTTGACTGGAGGACCCTCACACAGTAAAAAGACAGATTAGGCTGATTGGTGTTTCCAAATTCCTACAGAAACGTGGCTGTTGTAAATATGTTAAATTCATGTAAACTAACTTTTAACAAAATTTTCAAACTCTAGTAGAAAAACTGTGAAAATGGAGAATCTAATACAGAATTGAGTTAATGAAAGTGTTGTGTGTGTCCATAGCAAAACAACTAAATTATAAAAAAAATGCAGAAAGACCTTTTACTGGGGTTAAGGTGACTGATGTGCCTAACATTTTTCAGCAGAGCTTCTGTTTCACTGAATAATCCACGGCTTTTCATGAATATGTACGACCTTTTGACACCTGGCTCAGATTGCAGGTTTCTAAATGAAGCTGCTCATCGGCGCGTCTCCACGTCAAAAATGCAGCGTTTATTACACCAGTAAATATTTGTGTGTTGTTGCATCTCTGCTGTTCTTTTATTGACTTTTGTTTTCTTCTTACTTAGCGAGTACATATATGTTGTTTTTCCTGCCATAACCTCTGATCCCACACCCCTCGGACTGAAACAAAGCTGCACCAATGTGAGCAAAGAGTGGCAAATCCCGCGAATCACTCCCCAAACATAGCAGTATTGGCATTTACTTACATCTGAACAGAGTTGTTTACATAAATCACTGATCAGTAGCTCATGATACAGACATTTAAAAGATTATTCATACAGATGTTCGTGTTTAACATGGAAATGTACAGTCTTGTTACTGAATGATTTCCTCTGATAAAGAGCCGTATAAGAACAGTGGCAGCTGGAACACCTCAAATAAATGCAGGATTATTATTTATAATCGAAATAAAAATGCTTTTCTAACCGTGGTCTGTTGTTGTTTACTTACACTATTTGTTAATTGAATTTAAATGAGGTTTTGGGCCCCGTGATGTTGGTCATCGTGATCCTCCTCTTTAACGTCCTTGTAGTCTAATCATCGCTCAGCCGTTTTCCGGAGTTTTCCGGAGCGCAGCGGCAGAAGTAGACTAATGATTATTAATGCGTCGGGGAAAACAACAAGGAGACTCTGATCTCTGATGAAATTACTGATGTCTTTGTTTTGGGCTTTAGTGATGAAGGTGATCATGTCATCTCGTCGTCGCCGCAGCACTGGATGTGTCTATAATTCACGTTTCATACGAATTACATCATCTGGAATTAGTTTTCCATTAGTTTATATAAAAGCAGACATTTTGCTTTCTATAAGTGTATATTTTTCACGTCTGTGAGGCGAGTCTACACAGAGTTTCGGTTCATTTTCTGGGCCGCTCAAGTTCACCGAAACCAATAAAGAAAAGCGCCGCCTGTTTGCTTTTACAAAATCATCACGTCTTGTCGTCATTGTGAGGCACTTGAATAAAAGTAGAGTCTTAAAAAGCTTATATAGTTTTATTATATAGTTTTTGCACATGAATCTGACAATAACCCACTTTTTCTGACGCACACCCCACTGGCGGTACAACTATTATTCGGGTTGAGTACATCTGTAGCACCTTTCACCTGGAGGAACGTTGTTTCATCTCACTGTGTACTGAACTGTTTATAGCTGAAATGACAATAAAAGCCGACTTAACTTGACTTGACTTTTAGCTTGTTAGTGTTGTACTCCCGGTTGACCCGATTATGTCACACACAAAACTCTCGACAGACTAGTCAGCTGGCAGCGAGCAGTGCATGGAGCTGTGTGAAATGGAAACCTTTATGTACCTTTACTGTTACAAATGAGACACGCGCTAACCCTCGTGGTTATCAAATGACACCGCCGTTTCTTCTGCTGTTATGCTTCTGCTTATTAAACTACCAGGTCAAATACACTTCAGGGTGGGAACTGTGGAGCGTGCTCAGAGTGGCTCGGCTGATTCCTGTGTCTGATAGAGTTATACATGCAGGAGCAGCTCGACTCTGTCTGCTGTTCGATTCCCGGGTGATGCTGTAACCTCTCACCGCCGGAGGTCTAGAGAGCGCTGTCCTCCAAGTGTGTGACTCCGCCCCCAACGGTGCGTGAGCGAGCAGTTCGAAAAGATGCGGCCGGCTGGCGTCACGTGGTTCGGAGGAAACACGTGATAGTCTTCGACCCTCCCGGCTGAGTGGTAGTAGCTTAATGTGGAGCCCCCTAGTGACGGGGATGAATTGGACACGACTAAATTAGGGGGAAAATCGGGGAAAAAAAAAAGACATCCAGGTTTTAGTCGAGTTCACGTTACAGTCATGTAACACCCTGAGGGACTGATGAAGCTCCACAGTCTGATCTACCCGTCACTAACCGATATATAATTAGAGTAAAAACCTGTAGTGTAACTGTGTATGTGTGTGTGTGTGTGTTTAAGGAACCTCTGTTTGCTGCGAGAGTGGTCTATGACCTGCTGTTCTTCTTCCTGGTCATCATCATCGTGTTGAATCTGATCTTTGGTGTCATCATCGACACATTTGCTGACCTGAGGAGTGAAAAGCAAAGAAAAGAGGAAGTACTGAAGACCACCTGCTTTATATGTGGTAAGCGCACACACACACACACACACACACACACACACACACAGTAATGGTGTTTATAGCTTCAGTCTTTAAGAGAGGTTCCTTCATCATTTATAAGTTCTGTGTTAAACCCGGATGAAACTGCATGTGAAATTAGTATTTATTTATACACAGGGTGTGTATATTTCTGTGTTTGTGTCTGTGTGTGTGTGCAGGGTTGGAGAGGGATAAGTTTGACAATAAAACAGTGACATTTGAAGAACACATTAAAGAGGAACACAACCTGTGGCACTACCTGTACTTCATCGTGCTGGTGCGAGTGAAAGACTCGACGGAGTACACGGGCCCCGAGAGCTACGTCGCTCAGATGATCAAGGTGAGAGGTCGATAAGGTCGTCTGCCAAGTGACGTAAATGCCAGAGAAATGCTGACTAATCACTGGGAGTTAATTTTCAGCCCTGAAAAGGAACCACGTGTGAAAAGCCCCTGAATATTGTGTCGTTCTTTTCCCCCTTCTTGTCTTCCTCGTTCTTCCCGAGACAGGAACACAACCTGGACTGGTTCCCTCGGATGAGAGCGATGTCGCTGGTCAGCAGCGACTCAGAGGGAGAACAGAATGAACTTCGGTCCCTGCAGGACAAACTCGAGTCGACCATGAGACTCGTCACCAACCTGACCAATCAGCTGACAGAGCTCAAAGAACAGGTGTGTGTGTGTGTGTAATGCACTGACTGAGTTAATAAATGTGAGTTAACGCTGTGTATATGAGTGTGTGTTTATTCTGATTGTGTGTGTGTTGTGTGTGTAGATGACAGAACAGAGGAAGCATAAGCAGCGGATTGGTCTACTAGGAAACCCCGCCCATCTCAATATTAATCCACAGCAACCTGCCTGAGGGGCGGAGACAGAGTGTGTGTGTGTGTGTGTGTGTGTGTGTGTGTGTCATAAATCCTGATGCAACCTTAAGGGATGATGTTTTATAGAGTAAATGTTTTAATAAGGAGTGTGTGTGATTAAACAGATGAAACGCTCTCGGTTTTTAAACAGGAAAGTTTGAACACATTTACGTGTCATGTGCAGCGGTACTGACCCGCGTGTGTACAGAGTGTGGGCACTGCGCGGTGTTCATCTCCACACCAGGGGTCCGTTCTTCGTACGTCTCTAACTCAGTTAGCTGGATGTGATTGTTGTGGATTTGTCCTGATCTTGGATTGTTTCGTTCTTCGAAGCGAATCTCGCGCTTGCTGTCATAGCAACATGTCCGTGAGCTTAAAGCTGCTCGCGAGCAGGTTTATTTCATGTAAACAGGATTTAGGCTGCGCTCCTGGCGGGTTATGATTGGCTGAAATGGCGAGATCACATCTGATTGGTTAAAGAGCATGACTGACTGACACGGACTGACTCACGTGGGAAAAGAAAAGTATCTTGCATATATATGGATGGATGTATTTAAACATAAATACAGTATATGCATACATGTGTGTGTGTGTCTGTGGTCATCATTCGTGTGTTAATCTCCGTGTGTGTCTAATAATATGTAACAATCCCCTGAATGTAATATCCGATTGCGTCTCTATAAGTGAAGGTAATTTTCTCAAATCTGTCTCAGTCATGTCTTGTCCGAGAGCAACCGGTTACTGAAGGTGTGAGGATTATACGCAGAGTTTTTCAAATTCCTCGTGTATTGTGTGATAGACAGGATCCTTTAGCACAGCATGACAATATACTTCTTACTATACTTGTTCTTCTACTTCACTTTTACTTGCTCCTATGTTCGCATGGGTCCACTGCTGGCTCTGACAGTAAAGATGACAAAAAGAGCAATTAATACAAATAGGATTTGAGATACAGTGGAACCTTGGATTACGAGCATAATTTGTTCCGAAAGCGGGCTTGTATTCCAAAAAAAAATGGTAAACCAAATAGAATTTTCCCATAAGAAATAATGAAAACTCATATTATTTGTTCTACAGCCCAAAACAATAAATACATACAAATAATTAATTAAATATATTAAGTAAAAATAAAACAAATTAACCTGCACTTAACATTTAAAAAAAATTAAAATAAATCCCGACAGATAAGTGTTTCCGTTTGTGCGCGCACATGCTGTGTATTTGTATGTATGTATGTGTGTGTGTGTGTGTGTGTGGAATTAGCCCCTCGCCGTCTTAAACAGTAAAACTCTTTACCTTTGAAAAGAATCGAGACAGAGCTGAGTTTTCTGTTTAAATAAAGCGTTTGTGTGAATCCAGGGAGAGTGTGTGCACACACATAGGACGGTGAGTAAAGGCAAGGGAGAGTGAGTGTGTTTGTGTGTGTCGGTGTGTGTGGGGAGATGTTGATTATACCAGTAAGAGACGAGCACTAAAACCCAGCAGGGGAGATGATTACCCATAATTCCGCAGCGCAAGAAGGGAAAAATCATTGGCTCAGTTGTGATCACTTGACGCTCGGTGACAAAATATGAGTCGCATGCGTGATACATGAAACTCGGCGCTCGTAAACTAATACTTGCTCGGTTTTCAATTCAAAATTTATTAAAAATCTTTGCTCTTCTTGGAGAACACTCGTAAAACACGTTACTCGCAATCTGAGGTTCCACTGTATACATACACATACATACACACACATATAAACATACATACACACACATATAAACATACATACACACACATATAAATAAAATATATCAAGGAACATGTAACACGCGCAGCACTCACGCATTTAATAATTACTTTTATTTAAAATTATCTTGAAATTCTCCATAACCCTCTAATAAAAGCTTTTCCTCCGCTTGAGTAATAAATTGAGCTGCTCTTTTACCATTTCGTCACCCGATCGCAGGGGTTGTGATCAGTGTTTCTACTGTCGATGCATGTCGCCTTTTAAACAAACGCACGAACGCGCAATAATCCTAGACAACTCAATCCAGCGATACTAATCATCAACAACAGGTGTGTCGAAGAACCGAATTAGCCGCATCGCAGTTAGCGCGATGATCTCATCTTAGATCTGTCAATTCATCTCGGATGTTTCAAGCGACGTAGGAAGAACGGACCCCAGCACCTCGATTATAACATGTTTATAAACTGTAGTGCGTCCTCCCTTCCCAAGTCACTGCTGCTGCTGCTGATGATGATGACGAAGGGTTTGTGAGTCTCTCAGCTTTTCTGGAGCTAAAATGTGAAACGATCACTGAATCACTGATTAAAGTTTGTGTCTCGCTACAGAAGAGCACTGGAGAGTGTGTGGTAGTCGTGCGTGTTTGTGTGTGATAAACAGGTCACAACCTTTTAAAGTGTTTAAAGAATTGTTCACAGAATCTTTTAGAAATATAATCCTGGCCCTGTTTAGGATTCTTTTGATGCACAAACTTATAAATAAAACCTGATTATAAAACTGAAACATTTTCTAATCAAACCAGATTTTTGTTGTGATATTTTCCACAGTTTGTCTAATCTTGTGTTGTATTATAACAGGAACCTTTCACGAGGACACTGTAATTAATCCTGCCTGAGTTTTGCACTGTTGTTGTTGTTTGTGTCACTTTGTGTTACAGAATGTAAGTGAAATGATCAGTGTGCCTTTATCCACATATTTATACACACGCTGCCTGTGTGCACGAAGCCATGCTGTAAAACACATCGGTACTGTTTGAGGAAAAAGCTTTAAAACACATCATTTAAGAGCTTACACTACGTTTAAAGAACTGAGATGAGTTAAATTGTAATAAGAAATTGTTTGTTTTTACTTCTTACATTCATGAAAAAAATAAAAATAAAGTCCAGGTAAACATGTTTATTCTCTACATGGACAGGTTTTAATGCTGTCAGGTTTGTGCGTATGGAAAAGAACATCAGTAATGTAGAAAGTGAGAGAGTAACGATGAAGATCAGTGAGGATGATGATTATGAAGCTGATGATTAGGGTTGATGAAGAATACAGCCTTTGTGGAAAAGTTCAATAAACAGCTGAGGAATAAAACTGTACACTGCAGTGAGGGTTTCTTTCTCTTTATTGACCTCCTCACAGTTTGTGTCTCTATGGAATGTTTCTCGCTCTCTCTCTCACACACACACACACACACACACACACTTTTCTCTTTCAGTAAAATGACAGACTGTTTAAACTCCACCAATCGAAGGCTCAGAAACAAATGTGCAAAAATATCAAAATCAACATGTAAAACAATCTCTCTCTAGCTCACACACACACACACACTAGTCATATCACACTGTAATATGTAATAAGTAATGTGTTACTATCAAATATAAACAATACATGATAAATCGTGTATCATGTATTTGTTGCACTGAAGATTATCTTCATCATGCAGAGAAAATCACTTTATATCCAAAATTAAATCAAATCTCTTCTGATTATGAAAACTGTTATCATGTAATCAAAAAATAATCATCTGATTGTTCACTTTAACAGTGGGAAAAAAACAGGCTTAGTTATAAATGTAGTTATATCAGTATAGAATCTCACACAAGGCTTTAAATACAGGTTTGTGTTTAGAACTGCAAAGTTTATGATTTTTTTCCCCTTCAACAACAAAGTGCAGCATTAATGCTTATAAAAATGTAAAGTTCAGGAAAATGTAGAAAACCGAGGAAAATGTGTTTCAGCTGCACAAGCTTACTGAGGTGTACATGCAGCATGTGTGTGTACACATCTCACTGTACACACACGCGCACACACACATAAACGGAGTGTTAACCATAGGACTGGATTCCAGTCATCACTCGTGTAACTGTTAACAAAAAGTAAAAAATCTTCACAGTATTAAAGAGAGTAATGATGATTATTAAGGAGTAACCAGGTGTGTGTGTGTGTGTTCTTTCACTGGTGTGCAGGGACGGTGAGCAGCGCCTCCTCAGCCAAGCGAGACACTGCCACATTCTGTTAAAGAACAAAAAGAAAACAACAGCAGTGTGAAAACTTCTGGCTCTCCCTTTTAGTTATGCTGTTATAGTTAGTCCTGCCGGAGTCTCTGCTTGCACTTTGCACTAAATATACATTCACCTTATACATGTTGACTGTGACCAGACCTAACTGCCATCTCTCCTTATTTTCTGTTCTCTCCTCTTCTGCTCTCTCTCTCTCTCTCTCTCTCCCCCTCTTCTTTCTGTCTCTCTGTCGAGCTATACATGTTTCACTCCTGAGATACCAGTGATCCAGACCCCTCTGCCCTCTGGACCCGTCTAACCCGTCCTGGAGTCCTGCTTCTGGTTGGAGATCTCGTCACATGGATGCCCCGTGTGGTCTGCCTGGATTCGTATGGTGGCTGGGGATGGTTTCCATGAAGACTGTCCTGTCATCGATTGATGCTCTGGGGACCTGTGACTTCAGTTGTTCGGTTGTTGAACTCTAAACTCCACCAGCCGTGTGCTGTAGCTGGAAACTCGCTGCAGTCTGAGGGAGTTTTATTCACTTCTGTTGAAAGTTGAGCTGAGAAGATCTCCCTCAGACTTCCAGCTTCGCGGTGATCGCCTTTTCCCTGTGTACTTGGGTTAGTGCAACCTTTGTTTTAGGTTGTTCAATGTTTGTTGTTTTTATCACCAGCTATTCTGAAAGATACTATGTAAAAGATGTAATACTTTACATCTCTGACAGTCTTGGTCCTCCAGCAGAGGATATGAGGGGACATATCAGACCAGGCACTAAGCGAAGGAGTAAGAGACAGAAGATATAACCCGTACCTTCAGTCAATCGTCACAGAGAATAAGATGGAGGAGCTTTCGGTTTTGGCGAGGATGCAGCAGGAATATATGAGTGTAGTCGAGTGTACCTTCAGAGACCTGGCTGAACACCTGTGTTCCTGTTTCGTCACACATACATTACTACACAGTGAAATTCTTCATTTTTATCTTCACATGTTAGTAGGCTGGGTCCAGAGCAGGGTCGGTCATTATAGAAACAAACAGAGGCAACCTGGCAGAGCTGGGGCTCGAAACACCGATCTTTCATCAGCAACTCACAACACACAGCCACCATCTCCCCCTTTCTGGCTTCACAACACTCCAGATTTAACAACAGTGCGGTGAGAGAAAGGAGTCTGGGTCACTGGGTCACTTATTAACAATTGATGGTGCACATGACAGTTAAAGAGCGAATCTGCACACCGGACGCTAAGCTAGCTGACCTCAGCACACGGTGACAGTGTCGAGGAAAACTCTTGTCTGAGATGGCAAGTTAGGAAGAAACCTCGAGAGGAACGAAACTCAACAGGGAACCCACCCTCATCAGTCTCCTGGCCGTGTATAAACCAGTAGCAATGTGTTATGAAGACAATAAGGAAGTGGTCTCCTGAAGCCTCTGAGATACTGAGGAGCCACCTTGAGGCCACAGAATAGAGTATGACAGGCTACGTGAAACACATGGTGAGGAGATTGATGGACTGATTGACAGCGTCTCTGGGTATATCAGCTTTTGTGAGGACTCTGTGGAACCATCAAGGACTGATCGCTGCTTCACTAAAAAAAAGCCCTGGATCACCAGTAAACTGAAGACACTTCTTAATCAGAAGAAGAGAGCGTTTAAGACTGGGGACAAGGAGTATCTGAAGCGAGTGCAGAGGGAGCATATGATTAAGATTAAGGACGCTAAGGAGAATGAACATGGAGAGCCAAATGGAGCAGAGCAACCTATGAGAGGTCTGGAGGCAAATGACAAGTATTACTGGTTTTGAATAATCCACTGAACCTCTTCTTTAACACCAGAATCCCTAGCAGCCGCTCCTTCTCTCTTCAGAGACCTTAACACCTTTTGTCATGTAGATTTATGTAAACAGGGGTGTTGCTATAGAAGCTTCTTCTTGATGTTGCTTTTTTCTTGTTCCACTACCTTTTCATGACCTGTGAATGGGGCCAAAACAGCTTCTAAGTAATCAATAGTGAATAGGATAATACAGGCATCGGCCACGAGAGGCAGCATATGCGAGGTGATAGATGGCTGACCGCTGGACTGTTCAGGAGCGAGTGCTAAGATCACAGCATGCTATGACGTGTGGAAATCCATTGCTCTTGTGCAGAGATGGTGCTGAACAGTGAAAGGGAGGAACAATAAAAAACTGTCATGCAATGCCGATGAGCACAGGCCAAGTAGCTACGTTGAAATGTAAAGATTTGCCATGATTTTCCGATGTAATAAAATACATGTACAATTTGTTTCAATAAATTTGTCTTAGAAATATGGACTTTATTTTAATTTTGAATAATAAATACAGCGTACATATACTCTATTGGTAGATTAGTATTCTGGCGTGTGCAGGAGCAGGATTTCCACAGGGACGAAAAACATGCGTGTGTATCACATTCAACATTTACAAAAACACACTTGTACACTTGCATACTAAATACACTCCTCAGTTTGATGTAAATTCTTCATGCTGCCCCTGCAGCAGGTTTTGAGGTGTGAGTGAGTATCGGTGAGATGCAGACATTTCAATCACAATACCAGTTAACTGCCCTTGGACTGGGGGGGGGGGGGGGGGGGGGGGGGGGGGGGGGTTGCTTTGGAATGAAAATGTTCTTAAGCTTCAGGGAGTCTTGTGTTAAACAGGGGCTCACACACACACACACACACACACACACACACACACACACACACACACACACACACACACACTCGTGTCAGTCTGGTGTGTTTCTGCAGCGTACCTCAGGTTTGTCTCGGTGTGTGTTCACTGCCTCCACATTCAGACACACAGACTCCACTTTACACCCTAAGGTAACAAAAAGAGAGGATCATTAGGACTCACCTCGCACACACACACACACACACACACACGCGCGCGCGCGCGCACACGCAGTGAGTTCCCTTTAGGTCACAGAATTGTTATGCTCGCTAGTGTTTAATTATTGTTTAGATTTTAGAGATCAGCTTTAACATTTATAAACAAATAAAGAACTGAATGAGTGAAAAAAACCTGGTGTGAAAGCAGCCTTCACTTGATTATTTTTCTGATACCAGTGTGTGTGTGTGTGTGTGTGTGTTAATATTCTTACCATAGGCCACAGGTGTGAGTTTCAGTGCAGTGTGTAAGGGACATTTCAGATACGGCAGCTCGTCTAAAACACAAAGAGAAATTCTGAGACTTTAGTCAGATTCACTGAGCAGCAGCAGAACCGTGCAGGTCACGTTTACACCTGGGGGAAGATCAACATCACTCACTCACTCCTCACTCACTCACTCACTCCTCACTCACTCACTCCTCACTCACTCACTCCTCACTCACTCCTCACTCACTCACTCCTCACTCACTCACTCCTCACTCACTCCTCACTCACTCACTCCTCACTCACTCACTCACTCACTCACTCCTCACTCACTCACTCCTCACTCACTCACTCACTCACTCACTCCTCACTCACTCACTCCTCACTCACTCACTCACCATCTATACCACTTAATCCTGTATTCAGGGTCACACTACGGGCAATTTGGGAACGCCAATTAGCCTGACCTACATGTCTTTGTACTGTGGGAGGAAACCGGAGTACCAGGAGGAAACCCACCAAGCACGGGGAGAACATGCAAACTCCATGCACACAGAGACGGGAATCGAACCCAGACCCTGGAGGTGCAAGGCCACGGTCATCTACATTATTATTTATCATCTTATTATCTTGTCTTAGGACTGTGATCTTTCCGAGAGATTTTTCTTTCCCACCTGCACTTTTGTCCAGGAAGTAGGCGAGGAGGCAGCGCATGACGGCCTGATGACAGATCACCAGAACATTCTCCTGCCTCTCCAGCTCCATAATCACAGGCTCCAGACGCTGCACCAAATCCTCATATGACTACACACACACACACACACACACACAGACACACACAAAAACGCACTTCATTCAGTTCTTTGAGTCTTACAGTCATGTTTGAGAAAGAGTAAATGTGTAGATTGTGTTTAGGACCCTGCGGGGGAAACACTGTACCTCTCCTTTAGGGTAGCGATATCGAAACTTATCCTGATCTCGCAGTGCAAATTCCAGAGGATAATGTTCCTGAATCTCCTCATACGTCATCTCCTCACACACGCCCTACACACACACACACACACACACAGCACTGGTTAGGGCTGATTTATACTTTTACTCTGTGTGCATTTGTGTGAGTACTTGAGCTTCATGCACGAGTGTGTCCACTAGAGGGCGTCTCACAGAATAATGATGAAAAACTGATTTTAGTTTAATTACACCGCTGTACTTTACATCACTTGCAGCGTGTTTTTACCGAGAGCCGTGAGAGGAGAGCGAGTGAAGCAGTTAGAAACTAATAGTGTTTCACACACACTCACAGCATCTATCTCATTGAGAGCTTTCCACTGTTCGTACGGAACCCCGAGTGCCTCTGCAGTCTGGATGGTTCTCTTCATTTGACTCGTCCACACTTTCAGATCCTTTATGTTCTGTTCCTGAATGAATTTCCCCAAACACCCTGCGAACTGGGAGAGAGAGAGAGAGATGTGGGTGAGTAATGTAAGGATACAACACACAATACAATCATTGTACAAATCACAAATCTATACATCTGAACTTCTGGAACTTCTGGGTTATTTCCCATCATCCTGAGGGGCAACTGAGATGGTAACCATGACTACAGTGGAAGCCACATCATTAAGTCTAATGAGACGAGATCAGATTAACATCAGTCTGATTCCACTTTCTGTGAACTAAATCTGAGACTAAAACAATAAAAATCCGCCCTGTGACAAAATGTGTGTTTACATCAACTGTAACCCATATTACTCTCACCGACCAATCACTGATCACTGTGTGTGTGCAAAACTCACTGCCAGCTTCCTCAAAAAAGTAACTCTGACCCGAACCCTCCACCGGTACAACCGGCAGTTTTGTTATTCTGCTAAAAACATGCAATAGTAGGGGAACTATGAGGGGACAATGATAATAATAATGATGATGAACACCTGCTTGCCACGGGTGGACAGGCCTGAATCGCCCCCGATACGCCCCCAGAGGTTGAGCTCGCTCTCGCCGTGGCGACAGAGGTAGATGGAGCGAGGAGTGATGTGAATATTCATCAGGTAATACACGATGCGACTCTGAATGTGGTCCATCACACGGTTTACTGAATACCGCATCCCCACATCCATCACCTTAATGTAGGACAGGTCTCTGTGATACACACACACACACACACACACACACCTCAGCAATACAAAAAGACCTTCACCATCACCAAGTCAAATAGTCAAGTCAAGTCGGCTTTTATTGTCATTTCAGCCGTACACAGTTCAGTACACGATGAAATGAAACAACGTTCCTCCAGGACCAGGTGCTACAAACATCAATTAACAACATACATTAACCAGCTAAGAACATTATTAACTGACTAGCTGAGACAGCTTTAACTGTCTAAACAAATTTTTTAAAATTCTCTAGAAGAGAGAAGAAAGTGAAGATGTGAAAATGTTGAAGTTATTAATGAAATGAAGGTGAGGATGTTCTGACCGGTCCAGTGTCTCGTCCAGCGGCTCGTACAGGTTCTCATAGCATTTAATCCTCTTCATAAAGTCCTGCACCGCCTCCTCAGTGTTACAGTCAATATAATCAGGACTGTTCAACTTCACCTGCTGCTCACACACACACACACACACATAATTCATTTTTATTTATTTTTTTACTTATTAAGAAGTAAAGGCGTCTCTTTAACACATGTTCTTACCACAATATTCTGAGCAATAACCGCTGGATCGTCACACACAGACTCAACGAAAAACACCTGTAACACACACACACACACACTCTACATGAAATAACGCTGTGTTAATATCCAGGACGAGTGTAACCACCTCACTGTGGCGTTCTGTAATCAGGGTTCAGTTCTTTCACCTTGTAGCCATTTTGTTCAGCGAATCTCAAGATCATTTTCCTCCTCTCTCTCGTGGTGTTCGTGGCATCAAACACCTGCCATGTAACGAGTAATAAACACATCAAAGCTATTCAGCTCATCAACTTCACACTTCCAGCTCCGTAAAAAAAATACAAATCTGTAGATTTACATGTTTATTTCACTCACAGCTACGTGTCCTCCGTCCACACTGAGGAACTGTCTCACATCATTCAGCGCCGCCAGGGCACACTGTCTGTAACACACACACACACACACACACACACACACACACAGTTACCAAACATACCACAAATTATTGAACACCCCACACACACACACGCACAGACACACACACACACAGATAGGTGACGTCATCTTACTTCCTGATCTTCAGTCCCTCTTCATTATCAGGACGAAAAAACTCAAAGTTCCTGTAGACCTTCATACACTCCCTCCGGTACTGTCCAACATTAAACTCTACACACACACACAAATTAAAAATAATAAAACAGTAATTACTACCAAAGTTATAATGCTGTTTTCGCATTTAGAGTGGAATGGCAGATGATACATGTTTTTGTTTGCGTGTGTGTATAAATATAGATGTCAAGTGTCAGAGATGGACCTTGTGAACTCTGGTTACTTTAGAAGAGCTGTAAGTACCTTTAGTCTGAACACCGATCCAGTTGAGGTATCGAGTGAGTTTTTTAGAGATGTAGGTTTTTCCTCTAGCTGGCAACCCCACAGTCACTATGAGGGTGGGACAGTTAGTCATGCATACTGGGGGAGAGGGGCGGGGAGAAGGGGGGGCGGGGGGGTGGAGAAAAGTATGGTTAGAACCGGTGTAAATAAATGCAAACAGCTTTAATCATTCTGGTCTTTGCGTGTGTATTTACACTGAAACACGGATAACATCGGACACACACAGGCTCACACACAAACACATGAAAATTGTAATTTCATCTAAATCCTACACACACTTGATGACTCGTTCTTGGGATACTACATGAATCACAGACACACACACACACACACACACACTACACACACACTACAAGAATATAAGAGGAGGTTGGACTGAGAAGAAGGGAGGCATTTCTGAGGCAAAAATAAAAAAAGTAAAAAACATGTCTCAGTTCACACAGAATATAATCTCACTTCATCTGTACAGAAATGTGTTTACACGGTGCTCCAGAATCCGTAACACACCACAACACTCTCAACAGCCCTGAGGTGAGTTTCATTCACACCTGGCACTGATGTGTGTGTGTGTGTGTGTGTGTGTGTCCTGCGTATTCAGATCATAAGATCCCTGAGACACTTTGAACCCTCGCACTCATCTGTTCATCTTTAACGTAGATTCTGTAAAAATGATGATAAAACAGCTTCACAGATTTGGGACGTTGAACTGCGGCGCAGGTTAAAGTCAGGAGTGAACAGAAACACACCTGAGCTGAATTAATGGACGCGAGTGTGGAGACTCAGTGACCGAGTCTCTGGATCTGACTCTTCACTCTGCTGTGGGAGTTTAATGATAAACAATCCATCTCACACCTCAGCTTCCAAAGAACAGCTTCACCTACACTAACCGCTGGTCTGTGACGACCAATCAGAGATCAGCGCAGCTCTCACAGACCAATCAGAGATCAGCGCAGCTCTCACAGACCAATCAGAGATCAGCGCAGCTCTCACAGACCAATCAGAGATCAGGATTATCGAGGAAAACTCGCTGATCGGCACTTAATATGCGAAGGAGTGTATGACGTAATCTGATGACTTTTTGCGCATGCGTTACGCAGGTGGCGCGCACGCGAGAGCTGAAGCGGCGCTTTGAAGCAGATTGCATCACACGCTGCCGGGCCTCCTGTAAGCGCGCGCCTGTTTACGCTCCAGGTCAACGTCTCACACATACACGCGCGCGCGCACGCACGCACACACACATTATACACACACACACACACACTTTATATGGACGCGTGTGTCTGTGTGCGTCTACAACATAGAGAGAGCTGTTAACCCCGCGCTGATGTACACTCACCTCTCCTGTGAGAAATGCGCGCGCCCGACACTCCGCTCCTGCGCGGCATCCAGGTCTTATGCAGAGGGTTCTGCGCGAGCTCCCGGGGCAGAGCGACCGGCGCGAGCACGACGTCCTGAACGGAAGTCATTGCGGTGCAGCGCACGCGCCTCTCTGCGCTTCTCCGCGTCTGAGTGCGAACACGCGCCCGGGCTTTATGTCACATCAGCTGAGGGACAGCGCGAGGCTCTCTACCGTAATACCGGGAACCACCGCGCACTAAAAACTCGCTCTCTCTCTGTGAATCCATACAGTGCTGCCCAACAGGGAACAGTTGTGAAATGACACATTTATTTTAAATTAGAAAAATTTAATTTACAGATACAAATATGTACAAATATTGGTAAGATAAAAAAAAAAATATATATATATATATATATATATATATATATATATATATATATATATAATAATTTTATAATAATTATAATAATAGACTAGACTAAAATAATAACACTGCTACTACTAGTACTAATAATAGCTGTTTTGAGAATGGTGGATTAATGCCAAAGACTAACCCTACTGAGCCAGTAAATGTATTATGATGTCACAATTTAATACCTGTGCATTCAACATTTCTGTGTTAAAAATATACTTTTTTACATTATTATTATTTTTTTAAATATTGGACTTAAGTAATTTTCTAATTTTTGGAGAAACAAGATTTTTTGTTTTCTTTAGCTGTAAGCTATAATCATAAACATTTAAAGAAATAAACATGAATGATTCTATATAATATATGCGTTTAATTTTTTAAGTTGAATTAATGAAATAAATAAACTTTTCAATGATATCCTAATTTATTAAGATGCACCTGTGTACACACACACACACACACACACACACGCACACATACACCAAAGTTTGATAAAACGTATATTTATATAGCGTTTTTTAAAACAATGCTCATTGTTACACTGCGGCCTGTACCTGCACATGAATTCAAGCAAAGTTTAACCTCAACTTATTCAGCCAGAATATCGAACGATGTACAAATCAGACATGTTTCCTGAATTTGTAAATTAACGTTTATTATATGGAGCCATTGGAGCGTATATAATAAACCCAAACAAATAACTGATAAATAAAAAAATAAAAGAAAGAAGGATTAAGCAATGGGAATGTACACAGCTCGAATAAACACATGAAATGTTGTTTACCGACGGGTGTTGCAATACCGCCACCTCCTGGTCTCTCAGGGGATTATTATTAATGTTTAAATTATTATTACATTTCAATAATAGTTATAAAAGGTTAATAAATCTGTAGCAATTTACTTATAGGTCCACAGATAAACAAATATTATATATACTAATTATGTAGGTATGATGACTATTACATGTACTGTTGATTATTCTTCTCATTGTTGTTTGGATGTTATTGTTGTAGATGTAGCTGTATGAGCTGTGAGTAAGGAACTGAAACTCAGTAAAATGTTTACAATATTATCATTTTCGATCAGAAAACGTTATTTTACGATTAAACTTAAACTGTTTAATAAGTAGGACACACACACACACACACACACACACACACACACACACACACACACACACACACACACACACAGGTCGGTTTGAGTCTACCGTAAACCCTGTTAGATGAGCGCGAGTTGGAGTGAGAAAAACATGTTCACATGCCGGGCACGTGGGCGGCGAATGTTGGTTCGGCTACATCCAATCAGAGCGCACGTCCTCGTAGCTCTCAACCAATTGGAACCCGGACGGAATGCACGAGGAGGCGTGAGCAGCACATAGGACACACCGTGCAGTAACCGGAAGTCTGGTGCTTTTCGGAGAAAAAACAAAAAAACTCAGGCACAAAAACAAAAAGTGTTCAGACTGTACAATTAATACTAAGTGTGTTATTAATGCTCAGTAATATTTATGGAGCGTTATGACGGACTCTGCAGTTAAATAAACATCCTATTAAACCTGCAGATTTTTTGTGATGTAAAAAAAAGTGTAAGGAAGATAAATCCACAATTAGTGTGGTATAACACTCAGCACCATTTATGTAAAAAGTACTTTATTAAAGATACATAAACGTATATTAACCTGAATGAATAAGTGTGAAAACAGAAATAGATTCTGCCCTATTTCTGTGTGCACACATAGCCGTATATTAATCTAAATGTACAGTATATTTTTATTTGACTATTCAAGATAGTGAACATTTACATCTGGGGCCCCAGCTGAAGCAAGATCTAAATCCTGTTAAAACCTGTGGAATGACTAGAAGACGACTGAGACCTATCTGAAAGATGTGCCACTGCAACACCCATGCCCATTATATATATAATGCTGGATTGTTTATGCTGGGTCGGAACTCTGGGTTATTTCGGGTACTTTGAACACACTGTTGGGTTGCTCATGCTGGGTCAAATGAGATGTAGTGGATCATTTACAAATTAACACCTGGTAATTTTGACCCAACAACAGTTTTTTTTTTTTTTTTTTTGCAAAATGTTAGAAATATTACTGTTATTATGTCACAAAGTGTAGTTTAAAGAGTTGTTTAGGAGAGAATGCATGTGTGTACAGCTCAAAATCTCCATCGGTTATTAAGAATATTAAAAAAAATTGCTCCAGTGTTTTCAGAGATTTGATCTCCAGGCAATACCCAGGCACTCTGTGCTCATGTACTCGCCAACGCAGCCTCATCTCGAAAAGAACTGTTGAAAACTACTGATGGCTGAGATGTCTCTGTAGTCTTTAAAACAGCAGATTTATTTCATTTTGGGTATTTCTAACTGGTAGTCTTTGGTATAATATGATTATGGTATAATATATTGTGGCTGTGTGATACATCCTGTACTCTGCATTCCATTTGCAATATACCTGGTATCCTCAAACAATCGAGTGTCAAGTCAAGTCTGTTCTTTGTGTTCTTGCAATTGAGAAACGGCATGACAAACTTTCTGCGTTCTTTACTTCTGAAGCGAGGGGCATGCACCTTAAAGCTGGTAGTATTTTATGGTAAGTTAAAACCCTTAGGGGTCTGAGGCCTTTCTGAATACCTGCAGTGATTCAGTGCTCTTCTTAAATTTGTGTAAATTTCAAATATTTACCAATATAGTAGCTAATACATTTCCCCTATTTATGTACAGCACAAACTGGACTTTCATAATGTGGCTGGTATGTTAGATTATAGATTATTCAATTCAATTCAATTTTATTTATATAGCGCATTTAACAATTGACATTGTCGCAAAGCAGCTTTACATAATCAAAAGAAATAAGTTTGTGTGAAATGTGAATGTGTATGAATCAAAATGATAAGATTATACCTGATGAGCAAGCCGAGGGTGACAGTGGCAAGGAAAAACTCCCTGAGATGGTAATAGGAAGAAACCTTGAGAGGAACCAGACTCAACAGGGAACCCATCCTCATCTGGGTGATAACGGATAGCAGGGATTGATCTGCATAATCATGTGTAAGACTGGAAGTTCAGTGTAACAGGAGATGTGTTAAAATTAAATGGAGTCCAGTTTCTTCAGTGTCTTATCAGGATTAAGCAGAAGAAAATTAATTAACATCCAATCTCGTATATCCTGCACACACTGCTCGATTTTAGCAAACTGGTTTTTCTCATCTGGTTTTGCTGAGACATATAATTGTGTGTCATCAGCATAACAATGAAAACTAATACCATGTTTACGAATTATGTTGCCCAGAGGAAGCATGTAAAGGGAAAAAAGCAGTGGGCCTAAAACTGAGCCCTGTGGAACACCAAACTCCACTTGAGAACATGAGGAATGGTCACCATCTAAATCTACAAACTGATAACGATCAGTCAAATAGGATCTGAGCCACAAGAGGGCAGTTCCCTTAATTCCTACTACCTTTTCTAATCTGTGAAGGAGAATACTATGATCAATGGTGTCAAAAGCTGCACTGAGGTCCAGTAACACAAGTATAGTGACGCAACCCTGATCAGAGGCCCATAGGAGGTCGTTTACTACTTTAACAAGTTTAGTTAAGTTAGCTATGGTATTAAATAAAAATCTCGGGTTGTTTTTGTTATTTTCTATAAGAGTGGAGAGATACGTTGATCTAGCATCACTGAGAGCTTTTTTATAGTTCAGGATGCTCTCCTTCCAAGCTATTTTGAATACTATCAATTTAGTTTGGCGCCATTTACGTTCGAATTTTCGAGCGGTTTGTTTTAAAGCACGGGTGTGGTCATTATACCAAGGAGCGAGTTTCTTATCTCTAATCATTTTCCTTTTAACTGGAGCTACATTATCTAAGCTATAACGAAGTGCTGACTCTAGATATTCATTCGCCTGTTCGAGTTCTGTGAAGTCAGATGGCGATCCAATCAAAGTTGATAATTCTGGAAGATTATTGATAAAGCTCTGTGCGGTATTTGATGTAAATGTACGTTTAAGGTGGAAGCGCGGTGCTGTGCTGCATACATTATTACTATAACACGCTTTAATCGAGACAAGGTAGTGATCCGAGATAACTTCAGACTGTGGAATTGTGGTTATATTTCCTATAATTAATCCGAAGGATAATATTAAATCTAAAGTGTGACCTGCTTTATTAGTGGGTCCTACTACACACTGATTTACTCCTACTGAGTCCAGTAAGGACATAAATGCTGTTCTCAGAGGGTCTTCTGGATTCTCAAAATGAATATTAAAGTCTCCAGCAATTAACGCTTTGTCTACAGAAACAACAAGGTTTGAGAGGAAATCTGCAAATTCGCAGAGAAACTCCGAGTACGGCCCTGGGGGTCTGTAAATGATGATTAGCGGGATCGACTGAGCTGACTTTATGTTACTAAAGAGAACTTCAAATGCATTAGATTTAAAACTGTGTTTTTGTACGAGAGACAGATTATCATTATAAATAACTGCGACTCCTCCTCCTCTACCAGTTAGCCGAGGCTGGTGTATGTAGCTGTATCCAGGAGGGCTAGCTGCATTTAGAGCTACATACTCGTCCTGTTTAATCCAGGTTTCTGTTAAACATAAGATATCAAACTCCTGATCTGTGATAATTTCATTAACAATAACTGCTTTAGATGCGAGAGATCTAATATTTAACAGTCCTAGCTTCAGATCAGAGTTGCCGGCTGCGCATTCAGTGTGATCTGAGTTTGTGGTATCTATGTTAATTAAATTACTAAAACAGACTTTCTGAGTCTTTCTAAATTTATGGTTAGCTCGGGGAACAGACACAGTCTCAATATGATGAACCCTGAGTGACGACTCTCTGCAGCTAGCAGACGGTTGGTTTAGCCTGTCTGTCTGCTCCCTGGCCTGGGCTCTGGATTGTCACCGATTAACTAGGCCTCTTCTGAGACTATGTGCTATACTGCAAGAAATGAGAGCAGCACCTTCCCGAGTGGGATGGACACCGTCCCGCCCTAACAGGCCAGTTTTGCCCTCAAAGGTCCTCCAGTTGTCTATGAAGCCCACGTTGTTTTCGGAGCACCACCTGGACATCCAGCGGTTCAGCGACCATAACCTGCTGTAAGCTATGTCGCCACGTCTCATTGGGATGGGACCAGAGCAAACTACTTCTTCAGACATCGCCTTCGCTATTTTAAACACCTCTGTAAAGTTACTCTTGCTAACCTCTGACTGACGAAGGCGTATATCATTAGCTCCAGCATGTACCACTATCTTAGAGAACCTATGCTGTCCTAGAGCCCTAAGATTACCTGCTATGTCCGGTGCTCTGGCTCCCGGGATACACCTGACCACTGCCGCTGGCGCCCCTAAAGGCCTGGCTAATTTCACATGTCTCAGTATCGAGTCTCCTATAACCAGAGCTCTTTCAGGTTTCTCAGCGGGTGCATCACTGAGGAGAGCGAACCTGTTGGACACGTGAAGCGCAGAAGAGGTGTGCTCCGGTGGGCTAGCCTTAGCGTTAGCTTTGGCTGAACGAGTATGCCGCCGAGTCGTCACCCACTCGCCCCGCTGTGAGGCTCTACTGCCGGAGTCGGGGGCTGATTATCTCCGCAGAGATAATCAGGTCCCCAGAGAACAGCTGTCTGCATCAATCGAGGACAGGACAGTCTGAAAACCATCGTGGAAACCATCCCCAGCCACCACGCGCATCCAAGCAGACCACACGGGGCATCCATGCGACGAGATCTCCAACCAGAAGCAGGACTCCAGGACGGGTTAGACGGGTCCAGAGAGCAGAGGGGTCTGGATCACTGGCAACTCAGGAGCGAACATGTATAGCTCGACAGAGAGACAGGGAGAGGGAAAAGGAGAGAGAGAGAGAGAGAGAGAGAGAGAGAGAGAGAGCAGAAAATAAGGAGAGATGGCAGTTAGGTCTGGTCACAGTCAACATGTATAAGGTGAAAGTATATTTAGTGCAAAGTGTAGTCAGGGACTCCGGCAGGACTAACTATAACAGCATAACTAAAAGGGAGAGCCAGAAGGAAACACAGACATGAGGGCTCCCTGAGATGTAAAGCAACCAATCACCTCACAGTCAACAAACCTGAGTGATCAATGAGAGTGGGGAGGACAGCATCTAAACATACCAGTTCACCAGAATACTCTACGTCCAAGAGTCCCCCAGATCTGCTCCTTTGCCTAAGGTTAATCTATTTACAAAATGCTTGGCTAAATAAATAGGTTTTTAGCCTAGCCTTAAACACTGAGACTGTGTCTGAGTCCCGAACATTAATAGGAAGACTATTCCATAACTTTGGTGCTTTGTAAGAAAAAGCTCCGCCCCCTGCTGTAGTTTTAATAATATGTGGTACTGACAGGCAGCCTGCATTCTTTGATCGAAGTAGGTGTGGCGGATCGTAAGACACTAGCAGTTTACTCAAATACTGTGGCGCGAGACCATTTAGTGCTTTATATGTCAAAAGTAGTATCTTAAAATCGATGCGAAATTTCACAGGGAGCCACTGCAGTGTAGATAAGATAGGGGTGATGTGCTCGTAACTTCTGGTTTTAGTGAGGACTCTCGCTGCTGCATTCTGTACTAACTGAAGCTTGTTTATACACCTAGTTGAACAACCAGACAGTAAGGTGTTACTATAGTCCAACCTAGAGGTGATAAAAGCATGAACTAGTTTTTCTGCATCATTTAGTGACAATGTGTTTCTTATCTTGGCAATATTCCTAAGGTGAAAGAAAGCTATCCTGGTGATATTATCTACATGAGCTTCAAACGAAAGGCTGGAATCTATAATCACACCGAGGTCTTTTACTGTTGCGCTTGATGGAACAGAAAGGCCATCTAAAGTTACAGTGTGATCAGAAAGCTTACTTCTAGCTACTTGTGGTCCTATGACTAGAACTTCTGTCTTATCAGGATTAAGCAGAAGAAAATTAATTAACATCCAATCTCTTATGTCCTGCACACACTGCTCAATTTTAGCAAATTGTTTTTTCTCATCTGGTTTTGCTGAGACGTATAATTGTGTGTCATCAGCATAACTGTTAGGAACCTCCACTAGAGGTCACTGTTGATGTCTGTCTGTCTGTGTAGTTCTTGTTGGTTGACTTAGTTACCCAGAAGGCACCTCACTCAGGTGATGAGTGCTCACCTGAACTGAGGTGCCTCATTAAAGTTTCTATAAATAGCAGTTTGTTCTGGGAAACTGGGTCGAGCATTGTTTGTCTGTTTGTTTGGTATGTTTTGTTTGTATTACCGTCATGTTGTCATGGGTCTAGCCTGGTGGTGCTGGCTAGACCCGGCTGATGTTGTTGCCGTGGGCATATAGGTAGGCATGAAGGCAGAGGGGTGTGCAAACAGAAATAGTCCTTTTATTAACAAACTCAAAACAGACAAACAAGCAAAGGAACCAAAACAACAAACGTAAACTAAAACTAGGGCTCAGGAAAAACACAGGGAACGGCGCGCTAACACAGGGAACCGACAGAGAGAACTGGGGATGAGGAAACATGGAGCTGAAGCTAACTAAGACACATAGGGGAACTAGAGATGAGACAGGGCTAGACAGGAGAGACAGGGCTGGAGACTAGAGACAGGACTGAAGACAGGACCAGGAGCACAGAGACTAGAGACCAGATGAGTTAGTGGTTAGTGAGGTTAGTAGCTACATGGAATACTGGGGACACTGGATCAAAAAGGAATGCCCACATGTGTTAGGAACCTCCACTAGAGGTCACTGTTCATGTCTGTCTGTCTGTGTAGTTCTTGTGGGTTGACTCAGTTTCCCAGAAGGCAACTCAGTCAGGTGATGAGTGCTCACCTGAACTGAGGTGCCTCATTAAAGTTTCTATAAATAGCAGTTTGTTCTGGGAAACTGGGTCGAGCATTGTTTGTCTGTTTGTTTGTTTGTATTACCGTCATGTGGGCATTCCTTTTTGATTGTTTCTTTGAGTTTATATTTTAGTTACATTGTTTTACCTTTGCTTTTCTAGAGGGCTCTAGTTTAGTTTTCCTTATGTTCCTTGTGTTACTGGATTCATGGAGCTATCCTGTTTCATGTTTAGCTAGGCTGTGTCTCCTCCTGTGTACAGTGTAAGTACTGTTCTGTGTCTTCCCAGTGTTTGTCTTCCGGTCTAGTTCTTTGTCTGTTTAGTTTTGTGTAGCCACATGAGGGCCTAGCCGCTAGCAGGGTTAGCCGCTAGTGGGCCTTGATTGCTAGTAGGGTTAGCCCCTAGTAGGGTTAGCCTCCAGTAGGCTGGCCTCTAGTGGGATTGACTGCTAGTGGTTCTGGTCGCTAGTAGGTTAGCCGCTAGTTTGGAATAGCCTCATGTGTGCTTTGCCTTTTGTGTTCAGTTCCCCACTATTAGGTCAGTACTAACCCAGTTAGCCACTAACCCCTTTAGATACTAACCTGGTTAGGTCAGCATCCAGTGTCGCCATATTCCATATAGCTACTAACCCAACTAAACACTAACCCAGCCAGTCTAGTCCCGTCTCTAGTCCCGTCTCTAGTCCCTGTGTCCCTGGTCCCGTCTCTAGCCCTGTTTCTAGTCTGTGTTCTGGTCCTGTCTCTAGTCTGTGTTCTGTCCCATGTCTTGTCCTGTCTCTCCAGCCCTGTCTCTCCTGTCTAGCCTCGTCTCTCCAGCCCTGTCTCTCCTGTCTTGCAACGTCTCTCCAGCCCTGTCTCTCCTGTCTAGCCTCGTCTCTCCAGCCCTGTCTCTCCTCTCTAGCCCTGTCTCTCCTGTCTAGCCCTGTCTCATCTCTAGTTCCCCTATGTGTCTTAGTTAGCTCCAGCTCCATGTTTCCTCATCCCCAGTTCTCTCTGTCGGTTCCCTGTGTCAGCTCCTGGTTCCCTGTGTTAGCGCGCCGTTCCCTGTGTTTTTCCTGAGCCCTAGTTTTAGTTTGAGTTTGTTGTTTTGGTTCCTTTGTTTGGTTGTGTCTGTTTTTGAGTTGTGTTTAAAATAAAAGACTATTTCTGTTTGTTTGCACCACCCCTCTGCCTTCATGCCTACCTATATGCCCACGGCAACAACATCAGCCGGGTCTAGCCAGCACCACCAGCTAGACCCATGACAATAACAATGAAAACTAATACCATGTTTATGAATTATGTTGCCCAGAGAAAGCATGTAAAGGGAAAAAAAGCAGTGGGCCTAAAACTGAACACTGTGGAACATCAAACTCCACTTGAGAACATGAGGAATGGTCACCATCTAAATCTACAAACTGATAACGATCAGTCAAATAGGAGATTAGATTATATTACTAACAAATATATTAACAAATAAGCCACAGCGAAGAATTTTCTATATTTTCTTCGTCTGGCTCACCCACTGGGGAGGGAAAAAAAAAGCGACGCATCAATCGGCCGCATGCTCCATTAACAAGGATCAGCATCGTGGATCCAGTAACATTACCTCAGATCTATCTGGTAAGGCAATTTACAAGGTCAAATTCTAGCAGAAATAAAATCTGTGACCTTACGTGTTAATAATATGGACGAATCGGTCAAAGCGCGACAAGACACGATTGATAGTGCTCTGGGCGACATAAAAACATCTGTGGCGTCGGTTGAGCTCTCTCTTTTATATCTAACCTATCTAATCAGACGATCAACTTAGAAAAACGCGTGGACGAGGCCGAAACTCGAATCTCTGCCACTGACGACAGTTATAGCAACCACGACACTCAGCTTTCCGCAATGCTAAAGACGGTCGATATGCTACAGCCAAAAGTCGATGATCTGGAGAACCGCGGACGTCTGAAAAATTTGAAGATCGTCAATCTCTCGGAGAAAGCAGAGGGCTCTACCCCACTCGTGGTCTTTCTTCAAAATCTCATCCCGACTTTGGCCTACCTGCTGATTTCCCACTGCTGGAGATTGAACGCACTCAATTGTCTCGAGACAGCTGCCACTTTCATGGAAAATCTTGACTGAGGTAATTTTTCATTTGTTTTTGTTTGTAACAGAGGAACGTAGACTTGACTTTCACTGAGTCCCCGCCTTCACTTTTTACAGTTTTGAATGACTGTAATTCATTGGAACTGAACCCATCTTCTTATTTATTTGGTATTGTTGTTATTATTATTACTATGATTATTTTTCCTTTCTCTTTTATTATTATTAACTTATTTGTTTTGTTATTGATCTTAAAACGTTACGCATACAAGGTTTCAGTTGCTTTAAATGCGCCTTTTTTATTTAAATTTAATTTTTATGTTTTTCTTTCTCTTTTAATAGGGGACCCTGATTTGTGTTTTTTACTTAACCCAAGGTTTGGGCGTTGTCTCTGGTGACTAAGCTGTTATTATGGTCTCTCAGTTGCATTACTACGGTATGCCTAATACGTTTGGTGACTTCATTTGGGATGGTTTTGTTCTGTCGTTTGGGGATAGAATAGGGATGAAAATCAAAAACCTGACATAGTACAGCTCCAAGAAACAAAACTGTCTGATACTGAAGACTTAAAGCTCAGGAGAGATTGGGTAGGTCAGGTTCACGTCTCTTCCTACTCACAGAATAAGAGAGGGGTGGCCATTCTTATAAATAAGAAACCACTGTTTAGTCTAGAGCACAAGGAATCAGATCCTGAAGGAAGATTTATTATGATTACAGGCTCGATTTATAAACATTTAACGATTCTGAATGTTTATGCACCAAATTTCGACTCGCCTAATTTCAGATCACAAATTATTTTATTGTTCAATTATTATCTACATCTAGGCATTTGGCAGACGCCCTTATCCAGAGCGACTTACATTTTTATCTCATTACATCTGAGCAATTGAGGGTTAAGGGCCTTGCTCAAGGGCCCAGCAGTGGCAACTTGGTGATTGTGAGGTTTGAACCTGGGATCTTCTGAACCGTAGTCCAATGCCTTAACCACTGAGCTACCCCTGCCCTATTATTGTAAAGGTTTAGGTTTTCTAGCTGGACACTTCAATTGTGTAATGAATGCCTCTCTAGATAAGTCCTCGTCTGCAAATGTACCGAATCCTAAATCATCTAATGTTCTTAATGAATTATGCACAGATAGAGGTTTGATAGATACATGGCGCCAATTAAATCCTAAAGTGAGGTATTATACATTTTACTCACACCCCCATAATTCTTATTCTTGGCTAGATTACTTTTTTTATCCCTAAGCAATGCTTGAGCGTGATCCAGTCCTGTTGTATTGACAGTATTACTCAGCAGTACATTTGCAGATAGACTCTGCTTTCACTATTCCTAGAACCTCATACTGGAGGTTTAATACATCTCTTTTAAACAGTGACCCTTTTTGTTCTTTTGTTTCAGACTTTTGTTTATCTCAATTCTGGTTTGATAATAGAAACTCCCCAGTGTCTTCCACCATGATTTGGGATGCAGCTAAAGCCACTCTACGTGGTCATCTTATATCTTACACTTCTCACTTTAAAAGAGTCAGAGATAGGAGTAGCAAAAAGCTTGAAAATAAAGTTTCCAGGACGGAGCAAATTCATAAGGAATCCCCTACAGTTTCAAATTTAAAAGCGGCGTGTGAATGCAAGAACCAATCTGAGTATGGACCATACCAACCACATTCAGAAGCTTTTGCTCTTTAATAAACAATAGTATTACTAATTGGCAATAAAACCAGCCGATTGCTTGCTCACCAACTAAAGAACCAAAATAATGATCATTCAATTGTTATAATACAGGATGAGAGTGATAACATTTGAAGAGACTTAAAATGGAACTAAATAATTAATTAATTATAAATTGAACTTTTAGGGATTTTTATACATCTCTTTACAGCTCGGAATCAGACGCGAAGGGCCTAGACATTGCCGGCTATCTAAGTAAAATTCCACTATCGTCGATCTCAGTGGAAGATCGGTCTTGCTTAAATGCTTCCTTCACAGTGGAAGAGATTTGGGCAGCCATTCAGTCTATGCCGAAGGGGAAATGCCTTAGCCCAGATGGCTTCCCATTGGTATTTAAAAAAAAATTCTGGCCTAAAATCCATCCAATTCTCATACCTGCTGTTAATAATATTTGGGAAGGTGAAATACTGCCTTCTTGGAAACAAGCTTCTATTAGCTTGCTTTCAAAAAAAGATAAAAATCCCCTCGGCTTCTCATCATATAGACCAGGGGTCGGGAACCTTTTTGGCTGAGAGATCCATGAATGCCACATATTTTAAAATGTAATTCTGTGAGAGCCATATAATATGTTTAAAACTAAATGCAAGTTAATGTGTGAATTTTATGTAAGACGAATGCTTTTAAAGTACAATAAGTCAATAATGTTATTCTGTTGCTAACCAATGATGAATAAAGTACTTCTTATCATTAATGCGACTTCTGGTGCTGCATGGTTTTGCTGATGGCTTTGTAGTCTGGTTGATATGTGGTGAGGTTAAGTTTCATGCAGGCGTTGAGACTTCCATCTGTTAAACGTGATCGTAGGTTGGTCTTAATGTTCTTTAGATGTGAGAAAGACTGCTCACATGCATACGTAGAGCCAAACATTGTCAGTACAGCAATACTCACACGCTGCAGTGTGTGGTATGTGACGGGAAGCGCATTCCAGGTTTTGATAATCAGCTGGTCCGCGTGTTGAAGTTTTTTCATTTCTCCCCCACGATCATTTAAAGCTGGAGCAACAATAAAGTTAAGCACCCGAATGACCAGCGACATCACCTCACCAAGCTGCTCGCCACACATCTGAGCACAAAGTGCCTCCTGATGTAGGATGCAGTGAAAACTTAGGATGGGTCTCTTTTCATGTTCATGTAGAAGCGATACGAATCCTCTGTTTTTCCCCACCATGCACGGAGCACCATCAGTACACACCGAAATAAGTTTATCCATCGGTAGATTTTTTTCTTTAGCGAGCTCAGTGAAAGACTTGAATAAATCCTCCCCTCTTGTTGTCCCTTTCATAGGCAAAACAGCAAGACTTTCATTACGTAGTGTGTCACCGACAGCATACCTTGCAATCAGACTGAACTGGGATAAATGGCTTACGTCTGTTGACTCATCCAAAGCAAGAGAAAAGAATGGTGCTGCATTTATGTCCTTCAGTTGTGTTGCTTCAATTTGATTTGCCATCATGATGGTACGATCGTGAACAGTTCTTGCCGACAGAGGCATGTCTTTTATTCGTTTGATTATTTTGTCTTTGTCCGAAAAGTCATCAAAAAGTTCACTGGTAACATCAAGCATGAATGTTTTGGCATACTCCCCATCTGTGAATGGCTTTCCATTTCTCACAATTGCTAAAGGAAATTGCTTTTCCCGTTTTTACGCTTTAATACTACTGGACTTTATCCGATTTTTGCGCTTTTTGGGAGAACGTGCGTATCATCTGACCAACAACAAGCGAATCCATCACCAAATAATCACAACTCCGGCACAAAGGTACGTTATCATGTCTACCATTCAGCTCGCTCAGTGTGTGGAGTGCAGGATGTTTAGACATTCTTCCTCCGTCATTAGTGATAATTTTATTTGTGATAGGTGTGTGTTAGTTAGCACCCTGACGGAGAAGATAGTAGCATTAGAGGAGCGCATCCAGACTTTAGAGAGGGTTAGAGAGCGCGAGAGCAGCATTAATCCTGTAGCGGAAAGTCTGGGTGCCACAGGTGGAGATAATCAGCCCCCGACTCCGGCAGTAGAGCCCTCACAGCGGGGCGAGTGGGTGACGACTCGGTGGCATACTCGTTCAGCCAAAGCTAATGCTAAGGCTAGCCCACCGGAGCACACCTCTTCTGCGCTTCACGTGTCCAACAGGTTCGCTCTCCTCAGTGATGCACCCGCTGAGAAACCTGAAAGAGCTCTGGTTATAGGAGACTCTATACTGAGACATGTGAAATTAGCCAGGCCTTTAGGGGCGCCAGCGGCAGTGGTCAGGTGTATCCCGGGAGCCAGAGCACCGGACATAGCAGGTAATCTTAGGGCTCTAGGACAGCATAGGTTCTCTAAGATAGTGGTACATGCTGGAGCTAACGATATACGCCTTCGTCAGTCAGAGGTTAGCAAGCATAACTTTACAGAGGTGTTTAAAATAGCGAAGGCGATGTCCGAAGAAGTAGTTTGCTCTGGTCCCATCCCAATGAGACGTGGCGACATAGCTTACAGCAGGTTATGGTCGCTGAACCGCTGGATGTCCAGGTGGTGCTCCGAAAACAACGTGGGCTTCATAGACAATTGGAAGACCTTTGAGGGCAAAACTGGCCTGTTAGGGCGGGACGGTGTCCATCCCACTCGGGAAGGTGCTGCTCTCATTTCTTGCAGTATAGCACATAGTCTCAGAAGAGGCCTAGTTAATCGGTGACAATCCAGAGCCCAGGCCAGGGAGCAGACAGACAGGCTAAACCAACCGTCTGCTAGCTGCAGAGAGTCGTCACTCAGGGTTCATCATATTGAGACCGTGTCTGTTCCCCGAGCTAACCATAAATTTAGAAAGACTCAGAAAGTCTGTTTTAGTAATTTAATTAACATACTCTACTCTGATGCTAGGACTGTTAAATATTAGATCTCTCGCATCTAAAGCAGTTATTGTTAATGAAATTATCACAGATCAGGAGTTTGATATCTTGTGTTTAACAGAAACCTGGATTAAACAGGACGAGTATGTAGCTCTAAATGCAGCTAGCCCTCCTGGATACAGCTACATACACCAGCCTCGGCTAACTGGTAGAGGAGGAGGAGTCGCAGTTATTTATAACGATAATCTGTCTCTCGTACAAAAACACAGTTTTAAATCTAATGCATTTGAAGTTCTCTATAGTAACATAAAGTCAGCTCAGTCGATTCCGCTACTCATCATTTACAGACCCCCAGGGCCGTACTCGGAGTTTCTCTGCGAATTTGCAGATTTCCTCTCAAACCTTGTTGTTTCTGTAGACAAAGCGTTAATTGCTGGAGACTTTAATATTCATTTTGAGAATCCAGAAGACCCTCTGAGAACAGCATTTATGTCCTTACTGGACTCAGTAGGAGTAAATCAGTGTGTAGTAGGACCCACTCATAAAGCAGGTCACACTTTAGATTTAATATTATCCTTCGGATTAAGTATAGGAAATATAACCACAATTCCACAGTCTGAAGTTATCTCAGATCACTACCTTGTCTCGATTAAGGCGTGTTATAGTAATAATGTATGCAGCACAGCACCGCGCTTCCACCTTAAACGTACATTTACATCAAATACCGCACAGAGCTTTATCAATAATCTTCCAGAATTATCAACTTTGATTGGATCGCCATCTGACTTCACAGAACTCGAACAGGCGAATGAATATCTAGAGTCAGCACTTCGTTATAGCTTAGATAATGTAGCTCCAGTTAAAAGGAAAATGATTAGAGATAAGAAACTCGCTCCTTGGTATAATGACCACACACGTGCTTTAAAACAAACCGCTCGTAAATTCGAACGTAAATGGCGCCAAACTAAATTGATAGTATTCAAAATAGCTTGGAAGGAGAGCATCCTGAACTATAAAAAAGCTCTCAGTGATGCTAGATCAACGTATCTCTCCACTCTTATAGAAAATAACAAAAACAACCCGAGATTTTTATTTAATACCATAGCTAAATTAACTAAAAACAAGACCACTGCAGAAATCTCCACAACAACATCATGCAGTAGTGAGGATTTCATGAACTTTTTCAATAAAAAAAACATAAATATTAGGCAAAAAATTCAGGCTTTGAAACCAGACAATTTAAATAATTCAGATGATCTAACCACATCACATCAGAACTTAGAACACTTTACTCCCCTTGAAGCGAGGGAACTAATTTCACTCATTTCTTCTTCAAAATCGTCAACCTGTATATTACATCCTATACCGACACATTTTCTCAAACAGATAGTACCAGCAATAATAGAACCCCTGTTGAAAGTAATTAACTGTTCACTCAGTAGTGGGTATGTCCCCAAATCCTTTAAATTAGCCGTTATTAAACCGCTAATCAAGAAACCTGACCTTGACCCCTGTCTGCTTTCTAATTACAGGCCGATATCAAACCTTCCCTTTATCTCCAAGATTTTGGAAAAGGTAGTATCACAGCAGCTATGTTCACATCTACACAGAAATAGCATAAATGAACTGTATCAGTCAGGATTTAGGCCTCATCACAGCACAGAGACAGCACTTGTTAAAGTAGTAAACGACCTCCTATGGGCCTCTGATCAGGGTTGCGTCACTATACTTGTGTTACTGGACCTCAGTGCAGCTTTTGACACCATTGATCATAGTATTCTCCTTCACAGATTAGAAAAGGTAGTAGGAATTAAGGGAACTGCCCTCTTGTGGCTCAGATCCTATTTGACTGATCGTTATGAGTTTGTAGATTTAGATGGTGACCATTCCTCATGTTCTCAAGTGGAGTTTGGTGTTCCACAGGGCTCAGTTTTAGGCCCACTGCTTTTTTCCCTTTACATGCTTCCTCTGGGCAACATAATTCGTAAACATGGTATTAGTTTTCATTGTTATGCTGATGACACACAATTATATGTCTCAGCAAAACCAGACGAGAAAAACCAGTTTGCTAAAATCGAGCAGTGTGTGCAGGACATACGAGATTGGATGTTAATTAATTTTCATCTGCTTAATCCTGATAAGACAGAAGTTCTGGTCATAGGACCACAAGTAGCTAGAAGTAATGCCTAGAAGTAATTGTAACGCCTTACTGTCTGGTTGTTCAATTAGGTGTATAAACAAGCTTCAGTTAGTACAGAATGCAGCAGCGAGAGTCCTCACTAAAACCAGAAAATACGAGCACATCACCCCTATCTTATCTACACTGCATTGGCTCCCTGTGAAATTTCGCATCGATTTTAAGATACTACTTTTGACATTTAAAGCACTAAATGGTCTCGCGCCACAGTATTTGAGTGAACTGTTAGTGTCTTACGATCCGCCACGCCTACTTCGATCAAAGAATGCAGGCTGCCTGTCAGTACCACGTATTATTAAAACTACAGCAGGGGGCAGAGCTTTTTCTTACAAAGCCCCGAAGTTATGGAATAGTCTTCCTATTAATGTTCGGGACTCAGACACAGTCTCAGTGTTTAAGTCTAGGCTAAAAACCTATTTATTTAGCCAAGCATTTTTGTAAATAGATTAACCTTAGGTAAAGGAGCAGATCTGGGGGACTCATGGACGTAGAGTATTCTGGTGAACTGGTATGTTTAGATGCTGTCCTCCCCACTCTCATTGTTCACTCAGGTTTGTTGACGGTGAGGTGATTGGTTGCTTTACATCTCAGGGAGCCCTCATGTTTGTGTTTCCTTCTGGCTCTCCCTTTTAGTTATGCTGTTATAGTTAGTCCTGCCGGAGTCTCTGCTTGCACTTTGCACTAAATATACATTCACCTATACATGTTGACTGTGACCATACCTAACTGCCATCTCTCCTTATTTTCTGTTCTCTCCTTTTCTGCTCTCTCCTCTCTCTCTCCCCCCCTCTTCTTTCCCTCTCTCTGTCTTTCTGTCGAGCTATACGTGTTTCGCTCCTGAGTTGCCAGTGATCCAGACCCCTCTGCCCTCTGGACCCGTCTAACCCGTCCTGGAGTCCTGCTTCTGGTTGGAGATCTCGTCGCATGGATGCCCCGTGTGGTCTGCCTGGATTCGTATGGTGGCTGGGGATGGTTTCCATGAAGACTGTCCTGTCATCGAGTGATGCTCTGGGGACCTGTGACTTCAGTTGTTCGATAACTCAGGACCGGAATCCCCTACAGTCTACCTGAGCCTCCGGGAACAAACTGGACTCATTTTAATTTTAAAACATCTCCTGTTACACTGAACTTCCAGTCTTACACATTATTATGCTGAGCAATTCCTGCTATCCGTTATCACCCAGATGAGGATGGGTTCCCTGTTGAGTCTGGTTCCTCTCAAGGTTTCTTCCTATTACCATCTCAGGGAGTTTTTCCTTGCCACCGTCGCCCTCGGCTTGCTCATCGGGGACAATCTTGTCATTTTGATTCATATACATTGCATAAAAACGTACTTCTTTTTATTGTGTAAAGCTGCTTTGCGACAATGTCAATTGTTAAAAGCGCTATATAAATAAAATTGACTTGACTTGACTTGACTAAAGCACCAGCAAAGCTAGCTGAATTCCAGTCACCTTGTTGGGTCCAAACACGGAGTTGCTGCTGACTAGCTTGCACTCTGCACAGTAGCTCTTGACATGCTTTCTTCCTGCTGTCCCCCGCAGGATATTTCCAATGCAAATGTAGTATGGCGTGTGTCAAATGCCGCTTTATATTTGAGCGTTTCATCTATGCAATTTTATCATTGCATATTAGACACACTGCAGAACCTGCTCTCTCCACAAAGGCGAATTCCTCTGTCCATTCCTGCTGAAAAGTACGATACTCCATCTTTTTTTCTTTTAGCCATCTTCTTCGAATTGTTTTTTGTTCTGCAATTAGCTAGCTGACTACTTGATTAAAAGGAGGGACGTTTATTTCCTAACCTCACAACGACCTGTGTACGTTGCGCATTATCCAATAAAAATTTGGTGTTGTCCTGGAGGACAGCTGTGATTGGCTCCAGCCACCCGCAACCATGAACATGAGCGGTAGAAAATTGAAATTTAAATACACAAGAACGTTTTATATTTTAAAAGTTTTTTTATTTTTATTACAGATTTGTCTGCGAGCCAGATGCAGCTATCAAAAGAGCCACATCTGGCTCGTGAGCCATAGGTTCCCGACCCCTGCTATAGACCAATTCGTCTTCTTAATGTGGACTATAAGATCACATTAAGCATTGGCTCGCAGACTCGAAACCTTCCTCGATCCTTCCTAAAGTTATAAATCCTGATCAGGCAGGCTTTGTGAGATCTAGATGCGGTATGGACAATGTTTGCTGTGCTCTTAACGTTATTCACTATTTCAATACTCATAATAAGCCAGCAATTATTTTATCTTCTGATGCCGAAAAGGCTTTTGATCGCATAGAGTGGTCTTTTGTTTTCAGTTTTGGAAAAATTCGGGCTAGGCTCCAACTTTATTAATGTCATTAAATATCTATGCAGATTCTGTTGCTACCGTCAATGAATGGTCAGATGTCTGAGGGGTTTCCAGTACGTCAAGGCTGCAGACAGGGTTGTCCTCTATCACCATTGTTGTTTACATTATTTATTGAACCTTTAGCAGAATCGATCAGGATTAACTTGGATGTTACGGGTATCATAGTTAATGGGAAAAAGTATGTAATTTCCTTGTTTGCAGATGATGTTCTTTTATACCTGGAGAACCCACAAACTTCTATTCCTGCAGTTTTTAATTCCTTAGTCTCGTTTAGTACTGTGTCGGGTTACAAAATTAACTGCCCTTTAATTGGAAATGCCCTTTAATTGCCTCCGGAACCCGCACCTTTTCAGGTTTTAGACTGGGGTCTTAAATATCTGGGCATTTTTCTCACTCCCAACTTGAAAAATTTATTTGAGACAAATTATTCCTGTTACGAACCTTGGTGGTCTAAGGGTATATGGGTCGCACACTTAAATCTGTAAGACATTGGAAAGTTGAATTCCCAGTATGGATAGGAACCAAAGTGATGACAAACTAAATATTTTATTAGCAAAGTTTATTTACATAAAGTACAAAAGAAATGGTACCAAGTAAAATGTTTACAAAAAAAAAATAGTTTAAAGTCAGGCACTAATAGAAAGACTGGCAATGGGTGCAGCTGAAAATAAACCAAAACCCAGTCTAACTAAATCACAACCACCCCCCCATCTAATCTGCTCTAAAAATCAATCAATCAATCAATCAATCAATCTGATGAGCAAAACAACCTAATTGGCTACACTATCTAAATCAAAAGGGATACATAAGTTGGCACACACCCTCTTCGCTAATGTATCTCTAGACAGCAGGTTACCTTCATATTGACATGTATACCACGTGGCTTACTTCCCTGAACCAATCTCTCAACCGCAAAAATCACCAGCATATTGACTGAAAAAGAAACCGTGGAATGACGAGGTTGGTTGGCATAATGGAACATGAGCCAACCAATTAGAAGCAGCAAGCAATGGATGGAACCACTAAGAAACCTGAAATTAGAGAAAAGGGCAACAGACAACAAAAAAAACAACAACCACCCAATAATGTTCTGGAATGTAACACCCCCTGTTTGTAAAGCAAAACAAAAATCAAGATAACACGAAACAATAACCCACACAATTCCTTCAAGTAGCAAATAAAAGAAACAGGCTTACATGTCAGATCGAGACAAAGTGTGAGCTACAATGTTGTCTGTCCCTTTCTTATGTTGGATCCCTAGGTTATAGTTTTGTATAATCAGAGACCAGCGCATCATCCTCTGGTTCTGCTTATACATTCTTGACAGGAAAACAAGTGTGTTATGATCAGTATAGACAACAACAGGGAGCAAACTAGAACCCACATACACTTAAAAATTGTGGAGTGCCATAAGTACAAGAGCCTCTTTTTCAATAGTGGAGTAATTCAATTGGTGTTTATCAAATTTGCGGGAAAAATAACAAATCGGGTGGTCAGTTCCATCTGCATCCTGCTGCAGTAGGACTGCCCCAGCCCCCACAGCACTAGCATCAACCTCCAACTTAAATGGGAGATCAAAATTTGGTGTTGCAAGTACTGGAGCGCTGCACAGCTGTGCTTTCACACTGTCGAATGCATGTTGGTATTCCAAAGACCACTTAAACTGTTGCGAGGGGCTCAACAAACTTGTAAGAGGACTTACAACACTTGAGAAGTTTCTACAAAACCCACAATAATATCCGGCCATCCCTAAGAATTGCCTCAATTTACACCGGGTAGTAGGGACAGGAAAATTTCGCCAGGCTCAATGTTAAATTGGCTTTTGATAACCGTTCAAACACAGAATTCAACTGAGACATATGCTCTGGCCAATTAGTTGAGTAGATCACCAAGTCATCCAGATATGCATTACACCCAGGCACACCTGCCAGTACAGTAGCGACCAAACGTTGAAACGTTGGGCACATTGCGGAGCCCAAAACTTGGTACAGAATAAAGTGATCTGGGGTAACGAATGTAGATATGTCAGAGGCACAAGGGGTCAAAAACACTTGCCAATAACCTTTTAACAAGTCCAATTTAGTTACAAACCGAGCGGCACCTAAATTGTCAATGCAATCTTCCATCCGCGGTAACGGGTAACTATCGGGCACTGTCACAGCATTGACCTTACTGTAATCAGTGCAAAAACGAAAAGAGCTATCAGATTTAGGGACAAGTAAGCAAGGCAAGCTCCATGGGCTGCAGCTTTGTTCCGCAAGACCATTTTCACAGAGATATTTCACCTCTTTTCTCATCAGCTCCCTTTTCGCATTTGCGCAATAGGGATGCTGTTTAATTGGAGCGGGATTATTCACATCAATATCATGTTGTATTACTGTGGTTTGACTCGGGGTATAACCAAAATGATTTAGATACATTCTAACCAATCACTCGATATCTTCTTTTTGGGAATGAGGCAGATGACTCAATAATGTAGGCAACTCTGTAGCACTGGAGCCCCCCAGGGTTGTGTTCTGAGCCCCCTGCTGTACTCTTTGTACACCTATGACTGCGTAGCCACTACGAACTCCACCACCATCATTAAGTTTGCTGATGACACGGTCGTGGTGGGCTTGATCTCTGACAACGATGAGACGGCCTACATGGAGGAGATTGGAAATCTGGAGAACTGGTGCCAGAGGAACAATCTCCTACTGAACGTCAGCAAGACGAAGGAGTTGATAGTGGACTTTAGTACTAAGCAGGAGAGGAACTACAAGACCCCTGCCATCAACGAGAGACCAGTGGAGAGGGTGGACAGCTTCCGATACCTCGGTGTTCACATCACGTCTCTACCACCTCAGACGCCTGAGAGACTTTAGATTGCCCTCTAAGGAGCTCAGGAACTTCTACTCCTGCACCATAGAGAGCATCCTGACGGGAAACATCTCAAGCTGGTTCGGGAACAGCACCATGCAGGACAGGAGAGCCCTACAGAGGGTGGTTCGATCAGCTGAACGTATCATCTGTACCAAGCTCCCTGACCTTCAGACGATCTACAACAAGTGGTGCTGGACCAAGGCCAGGAAGATCGTGAAAGACCTCAGTCATCCCAGCAATGGACTGTTCTCTCTGTTGCGGTCAGGAAAGCGCTTCCGCTCACTGAAGGCCAACACAGAGAGACTGAGGAGGAGCTTCTTCCCGCAGGCGATACGAGCTCTCAATCACAACACCACATAGCACCTAAAACTCACACACTTGCACATTTTGCACACCTCAGGACTGCAGACTTTTTATCTTTTACTTTTTACCAGCATGCACAACCGGTTTACACATGGAACATTTGCACACTTGCACATTTTGCACACTGTGAAGTTGAACTTCACTACATTCTGGACTGCACTACATCACATTTCCATTACATTTCATTACTGTATATATCCACTATTTTATTAGATATTCTTTAACTTCTTATAGTTATCTTATTTAAATACTTTTTATACTTTATTTTTATTTTCCTCAACTTGGTTTTTTCCTCTCCCTGATGAATTCTAATATGGTCTTCTTGCATTCAAAAATTAATATTAAAATAATTATTTTTGCTCCTTTTTTCACTCCTTATCCAATTTATAAATAATTAAAGTAGATATAGATAAACCAGTAAGTATGACCAAGTAAGTATTATTAAATAGCAATTTTATAATTAAGCCTTAAAGTATCCAAGAAAAAGTATAAATATTTTCCATCCATAATTTGTGTCAACAGGTAAGTATAATCAGGTAAGTATGATTAGATAGAAATTTAATAATGATGTAATTTTAATTATTCACCATCCATATTTCACAATCAATTGATGAAATGACATGTTTTTCTCTTTTTTGTCTTTTTTACAGGTTCCATGGATGATGCAGAAATGTCAATAGCCCGGCTATTGGAGGTGGCACTGGCTAGGTTAGGTTAGGGGAAAAGACCGCGACACCAGGTCATGCACAGCCCCACGCTGGAAACAAAGAGGAAAGAAATTAGATTAGGGTTAGAAAAACTTAGGGGTTTAAATTAAATTAAAATAGGGTTAGGATAAATTAGGGTTGGGAAAATTAAGTTAGGAAAATTAGGGTAAAAAAAATTAATTATAATAAATAAATAATAGAAAATCAGGGTTAAAGTAAAGGTTATGTGTTAGGTTTTGGGGTTTGGGTTAGCCGTTAGAAGCTTGGAACAAGAGAAAAGTGGTTAAATCTTAGGGTTGAAGAAGAAGAGGGGTTAAGATTTTAGGGTTGAAGAAAAAGAGGGGTTAAGATTTTAGGGTTGAAGAAAAAGAGGGGTTAAGATTTAGGGGTGACAAGATAAAGGGTTATGGTTAGGATTAGGAAAGAAGATAGGGGATAAAGGTAGAAGATAGAAGTAACATGCTAACCAAGAATGCACAGGCCATCTATGCCGCTGACTGTCGGATTTGGACTTTAATTAAAGGTTTAGTGGGGTTTTTTAAGTAATTAATTTCTTGATAAATTTTTCTTTGTTTTATCCTGCAGGTTCCAGGTGTGGCGTGTTTCCCGGAGAGGTCTGACCAGGTGAGTATGGGTTTGTTATTCTATTGAAGGTGCCGTGTAGGCTTTATGTCTTCCTATCCGTCTGTGTGACACGGATTTATATGTTTTTGGAAAGGTAAGTAGCCGATTAATCATTTTTCTGTTGGTATTGACATTGATATGTGTATGTGGCCTTTCCTTCTGTAGGCCCTGTTCTTCCTCCTCTACCCAATTGTTGTTTTGCTCCTCTCTAACACTTTGGTCGGAATGTGTGAGAGGTATGTGTTGTTCTTTTTGGGAGGAAGGGAAATCAGGGGAACTGTCAGTGTAGCTGTCTGAGTCCACATCTCCGACAGAGGATGTAGCTGGGGACCACTCAGTAAATGGATCTGTCATAGTGGATGTAGTTTTCTTGTGAGTTTGTGTTTTTGACTGGGAGGGATTTTTTGGAATGGATGGTGTATTGATCTCGGGGTGTATGTAGGCCTGTCCTGTTGTATGTGTAGCCTCTGTGTTTTCTGGGGGTGGAGGAGAAGTGGTGAGGACACTGTGTATGTTTACTTCCTCCACTTCACTGTGTATGTTGGTATCTTCCTCCTCGTAAGCAGAGGGTAGACAGGTCAAACATACTTCTTTTATTTGTTTGTGACTCTCTTGAATTGTTTGTTGTCTGAATCGTTTGCCAAATCTGCGTTTGGCCCATAGGGTGGCAGTGTCGAAACATTCCTCCCAGTCCCGGTAGACATAATCATGCAGGTTGCCCAATTCCTCAATCAGTGTCTTGCGGTAGTGTTCTTTGAGAATGAGCATGGTAGTGTAGGCCCAGTTTCGGGCATTACCCTCTATAAGGGCCTGTACTTCACAATGTGACCCGGACGGTCTGATGACCTCTGTCAGATATTGTTCAATACGGTTAATTGTAGGAGGCTGTCCCTGATTTATGTTGTTGGTGTGATGTACCACTTTAATGATGTTAAACATGATACGTGTTTTGGTAATGAAATCCGGTTCATCTGAGTGTTTGGGTTTTGTGTTCTCCTCCTGAAATGTATTTGTGTTTGTCTTTTTTTGCAGGTTTGGATGGCAAGCTCGTGTCTGATATTGTGCTTTATGCCATGGTGTGGGGGCTTTTTGCCCAGATTTGAATGTGACAGGCCCTGTACGGGTCTGGGGTTCAAAAAATTGTGGTCTCATGGACCGTTGCTGAGTATTAAGGTAGGTATTACGGTAGGTATCTTTATAGTGGGTAGGTGCTGCCCTCATGTGGCGGCCATATTTCACAGCATCTGCATATGAGCAGAATGTTTCTTGCTGTGCCTGATAGGTTCTGCTGTGTTCTAGATGGGGTCTAGGCCAGTTATGGGCCTGAGTGGGACGCCTGCGTCTGTGTGTCACCACTGTCCAACCATCTTTATCAAACAGAACCATGTTTGTTGATTTGTAGATCTCAATAGGCAAAAGAATTGATTCAGGAAAAGTTGTTTTTTTTCAAAATTTTCAAAATGAACAAGCCGTTGCAACGTTTCGATTCTTTTAGAATCTTCTTCAGGCTGGCTTGTTCTAAAATATTTTTAAGAAATTGTCTGAAAAGAGCTTAGAAAGCAACAGGATTTAAAGTTTAATCTCTGTGTGTCTCTCTCTGTGTGTGTGTGTGAATGCTGTCTGAATGGCTGCACTTTCAGCTGTCCCTTTTCAAATCTTAGGGGCGGGACTAAGTTTGAGCTGGCCAATCAGAAAAATAGCTCTCTGTACCACTGTTCTGCTTTGTGGATTTTGTGTTGAACAATAAAATAAAGACTTTGAATTATAAATTGTGGACTCTTCTTTCAATTTTTCTAGAGTTTTTTCTTTTATAATAAATTCTGTGGGTTATGAAGATATTTGTAAAATTTTCAAAAAATTTTTTAGGAATATATATGATGTTTTTATCCAACATGTATGAAAAATAATAATATTTTTTACTTTTTAGAGGGTTTTTCCAGAGATTATCTGGTGTTTTAATCCGTATGAATCCATGTATGATAATTATATATATTTCTTAGGAAGGTTCAAGTCAGAATATTAGTGTTATAGTTATGAAATTGTATGAAAGATAGTGATGCACCCCCAAATTAGTGTATACGATAAGGATATGGATAATATTTCAGTCAGAATGCAAGCATGAGGCACGGGCCAGTTAGGTTTTGGGGTTTGGGTTAGCCGTTAGAAGCTTGGAAAAAGAGAAAAGTGGTTAAATCTTAGGGTTGAAGAAGAAGAGGGGTTAAGTTTTTAGGGTTGAAGAAAAAGAGGGGTTAAAATTTTAGGGTTGAAGAAAAAGAGGGGTTAAGATTTAGGGGTGACAAGATAAAGGGTTATGGTTAGGATTAGGAAAGAAGATAGGGGATAAAGGTAGAAGATAGAAGTAACATGCTAACCAAGAATGCACAGGCCATCTATGCCGCTGACTGTCGGATTTGGACTTTAATTAAAGGTTTAGTGGGGTTTTTTAAGTAATTAGGGTTAGGGTTAGGGTTAGGGTTAGGGTTAGGGTTAGGGTTAGGGTTAGGGTAAAAGAATCCGCAGACCCGGGAAAGACCCGGAACATGCGTTGTGCACGGGCCAGCCACTCAGGCCTCATTGTCAGCCTCCTCCAACATGACGGTCGACTGATGTCGCCTATTTAGAGTTTCAAAGCTAAAGGTTTCGCTTTTGAGTAAGCTGTTGTAAAGTCCCTCCATGAGCCCAAACACCCTTAGTAGGGTTGAAATTAAAATCAGGGCCTGGGGGTTACGATTCGGGGTCATTTCTAATTAGGTTTCCGACATTATACGACGCCTATGGTTAAAGTGAGGCTTAGGATTCTATATGGTGAATGCCTATGGCTTTAAGGTCATACATGAGCACCGAGTAAGGTAAGGGTTGTGGAAAGGGGGTAGGATAAAAGACAAAGAGGGAGACGGTCCCGGGACAGGGTCCAAGGCAAGGAAAGAGGGGGGTAGGGTAGGTTGGGGGATAGGTGAGGAAGACTCGGTACTCTGCAGACCTGAAAGCTGAAGTTAAAGGCTAGAGGTCAGAAAACATTAGGGTTATAGAAAATAAGGGTTCTGCTGACCTAGGGTTCTGGAATTAGGATTTTAAACGAACGGTTATGTTTAGGGTTAAAGTTTAGGTCTAGAGTTCCAAACTAACGGTTAAGTTTAGCTATAAAGTTCTGAAAGCTAAGTTCCTAATTAATGGTTATGGTTAGGTTAAAGGTTTAGGCTTACGGTTAGAACTAGCGGTTGAAGACACTGACGGTTATGTTTTGGGTTCAGGGATTGGAACGGCACAAAATTCTATTTAGGATTAAGGGTGTGAGCTAAGATTAAAGTCCCCTTTAATCCAACGATATCCTAAATGGTGAGACACGTCATCAGTAGTAAACCATAGAATCATAGGGTGTTTCGGCCTTTTATTACTAGACACCCTCCTCCATGGCGGCCAGCCGTAGGTCGATCAGTCCTCGGCCCGTGTCCCATAGCCAATTGAATAAAATGTTTTTTAATTAATTATTTATTTATTTATGTAAGTAATCATTTTAAAAGTACTATTTAAGAGAATAACCTCACTAATAATCTTAGAGTTAAACATTATTTAAACTGAGACCATTATAGTATCACCTGAACCATAATACGAGACGCACTATACGTATATAAAGAGATAAAAAGTGAAACTATATTTAAATAAAGTGAAGACTGGTAGATAACCATGACTCACCTTCTCTGCCAGTGTTCCTTTGTTAACACCGCTAGGTTTCTGGAAGCACTTGGACAGAGTGTTGCTCCGGGAAGTGTGTGGAGACCATCTAATCCCAGCGGATGACCCCAAAATCAGATCAACAAGCTTCTACTGGATAGGTTCCGGAGGAAAATTCCTATCAAAATGACAGTAAAAAATCCCCAGCCAAACTAAGCCTTAGTGGAAGGCCAACCCAGCTCCTTACTCGGCATATTTTTCACACTGATGGTGGATTTTCAAGTTATATTGTATTTCATTCAGTGTGTCACAAACATCACGACGCAAAAAACGGCACGAGTCTATCTTTTGTCGTTTAGGAGTTATTTGTTAAAATATACTCCACATTTATGCTCCCATGATGCTCTGGGGCACAGTCGGTTATGGAGCGCCACTAAGGTAAAACATCTTGTAGGGAAGAACGCCACTAGGGTCAAAATTAAATAATTCTAACTAAAATGTCTAATAAATGTGTCTAATTTAATGTTAAGGCCACATTTGCAGCCTAAACATTTTGTATTAGGGTGAAACACAGTTGCGGTCCACCTCATTAATCTAAAAAATTGATCTTTGACCTATTTAATAATTGTGAATTAAATTTTATATTTACTTTAGTCTAAATCTAATATTCCTACGACGCATGAAATAAAAAATACAGATTGAGGATCGCTGCTAAAGTAAAAGGTTAATGTTTTTAATTAAAATATCTAATAAACGTCACTAATTTGCGGCTCAGGCCCAAGTTTCAGCCCAAACATTTTATATCAGGGTAGATTACAGTTGCCATCACCCTCGTTTGCCTAATCAGCGATGTTTGACCTATTTAGTAAATAAATGACAGAAAATATTGAGATTATGTTAGGGCCTAGTGACCTACGACGCATGTTAAATCACTTGTGCCTGAGCTTTAACGCTCTGAATGGGACAAGGTTGGACCAGCAGACGCCTATTTAGGGGTCCCGGAAGGCAGACGGGGATCAATTAAAGGATGCCACGGGACAGCATTGGGTGACAGGTAGAGACACGCAACTAGAGCCTAAGCTACCGATCGCCTTTCAGCTCGGGGTGGACTGAACCTCCGAGGATGGCACGAAATCCTGGGTCTTGTTCGGCCTACTCCTCCCTTCCGAGGGTGACACCGACCCACTAAGCTAGATCTGGGCTAATCCCAAATCATGCTCCAGACGCACGCCCACTGAACCTTGACACCGTATGCGCTTACGCCCGAGGTCTAACGTCCCGTCATATCTCCCTCGCCGATGCGCCCGAGCCCGTTTTTTTTCCGGCCGCCCTAAACAACGGATCACCCGTGTCTCTCGGTCCAACCGTTACAGCACGTGCTCGTGGATAAGCAGCGAAACTGTTGTCCCCAACTAATAGGGTGCCTGGGTGGGTGTCTATATTAAAATGGTATTATCTTTTATATAGTGAGGTTAACAATTATGATAATCTTTTAACCTCTACCCACCAGGACATGGAGATGGCTTCCAACAAGGTGACCGAGGGCGGCACTGGCTGGGTTAGGTTAGGGTAAAAGAATCCGCAGACCCGGGAAAGACCCGGAACATGCGTTGTGCACGGGCCAGCCACTCAGGCCTCATTGTCAGCCTCCTCCAACATGACGGTCGACTGATGTCGCCTATTTAGAGTTTCAAAGCTAAAGGTTTCGCTTTTGAGTAAGCTGTTGTAAAGTCCCTCCATGAGCCCAAACACCCTTAGTAGGGTTGAAATTAAAATCAGGGCCTGGGGGTTACGATTCGGGGTCATTTCTAATTAGGTTTCCGACATTATACGACGCCTATGGTTAAAGTGAGGCTTAGGATTCTATATGGTGAATGCCTATGGCTTTAAGGTCATACATGAGCACCGAGTAAGGTAAGGGTTGTGGAAAGGGGGTAGGATAAAAGACAAAGAGGGAGACGGTCCCGGGACAGGGTCCAAGGCAAGGAAAGAGGGGGGTAGGGTAGGTTGGGGGATAGGTGAGGAAGACTCGGTACTCTGCAGACCTGAAAGCTGAAGTTAAAGGCTAGAGGTCAGAAAACATTAGGGTTATAGAAAATAAGGGTTCTGCTGACCTAGGGTTCTGGAATTAGGATTTTAAACGAACGGTTATGTTTAGGGTTAAAGTTTAGGTCTAGAGTTCCAAACTAACGGTTAAGTTTAGCTATAAAGTTCTGAAAGCTAAGTTCCTAATTAATGGTTATGGTTAGGTTAAAGGTTTAGGCTTACGGTTAGAACTAGCGGTTGAAGACACTGACGGTTATGTTTTGGGTTCAGGGATTGGAACGGCACAAAATTCTATTTAGGATTAAGGGTGTGAGCTAAGATTAAAGTCCCCTTTAATCCAACGATATCCTAAATGGTGAGACACGTCATCAGTAGTAAACCATAGAATCATAGGGTGTTTCGGCCTTTTATTACTAGACACCCTCCTCCATGGCGGCCAGCCGTAGGTCGATCAGTCCTCGGCCCGTGTCCCATAGCCAATTGAATAAAATGTTTTTTAATTAATTATTTATTTATTTATGTAAGTAATCATTTTAAAAGTACTATTTAAGAGAATAACCTCACTAATAATCTTAGAGTTAAACATTATTTAAACTGAGACCATTATAGTATCACCTGAACCATAATACGAGACGCACTATACGTATATAAAGAGATAAAAAGTGAAACTATATTTAAATAAAGTGAAGACTGGTAGATAACCATGACTCACCTTCTCTGCCAGTGTTCCTTTGTTAACACCGCTAGGTTTCTGGAAGCACTTGGACAGAGTGTTGCTCCGGGAAGTGTGTGGAGACCATCTAATCCCAGCGGATGACCCCAAAATCAGATCAACAAGCTTCTACTGGATAGGTTCCGGAGGAAAATTCCTATCAAAATGACAGTAAAAAATCCCCAGCCAAACTAAGCCTTAGTGGAAGGCCAACCCAGCTCCTTACTCGGCATATTTTTCACACTGATGGTGGATTTTCAAGTTATATTGTATTTCATTCAGTGTGTCACAAACATCACGACGCAAAAAACGGCACGAGTCTATCTTTTGTCGTTTAGGAGTTATTTGTTAAAATATACTCCACATTTATGCTCCCATGATGCTCTGGGGCACAGTCGGTTATGGAGCGCCACTAAGGTAAAACATCTTGTAGGGAAGAACGCCACTAGGGTCAAAATTAAATAATTCTAACTAAAATGTCTAATAAATGTGTCTAATTTAATGTTAAGGCCACATTTGCAGCCTAAACATTTTGTATTAGGGTGAAACACAGTTGCGGTCCACCTCATTAATCTAAAAAATTGATCTTTGACCTATTTAATAATTGTGAATTAAATTTTATATTTACTTTAGTCTAAATCTAATATTCCTACGACGCATGAAATAAAAAATACAGATTGAGGATCGCTGCTAAAGTAAAAGGTTAATGTTTTTAATTAAAATATCTAATAAACGTCACTAATTTGCGGCTCAGGCCCAAGTTTCAGCCCAAACATTTTATATCAGGGTAGATTACAGTTGCCATCACCCTCGTTTGCCTAATCAGCGATGTTTGACCTATTTAGTAAATAAATGACAGAAAATATTGAGATTATGTTAGGGCCTAGTGACCTACGACGCATGTTAAATCACTTGTGCCTGAGCTTTAACGCTCTGAATGGGACAAGGTTGGACCAGCAGACGCCTATTTAGGGGTCCCGGAAGGCAGACGGGGATCAATTAAAGGATGCCACGGGACAGCATTGGGTGACAGGTAGAGACACGCAACTAGAGCCTAAGCTACCGATCGCCTTTCAGCTCGGGGTGGACTGAACCTCCGAGGATGGCACGAAATCCTGGGTCTTGTTCGGCCTACTCCTCCCTTCCGAGGGTGACACCGACCCACTAAGCTAGATCTGGGCTAATCCCAAATCATGCTCCAGACGCACGCCCACTGAACCTTGACACCGTATGCGCTTACGCCCGAGGTCTAACGTCCCGTCATATCTCCCTCGCCGATGCGCCCGAGCCCGTTTTTTTTCGGCCGCCCTAAACAACGGATCACCCGTGTCTCTCGGTCCAACCGTTACAGCACGTGCTCGTGGATAAGCAGCGAAACTGTTGTCCCCAACTAATAGGGTGCCTGGGTGGGTGTCTATATTAAAATGGTATTATCTTTTATATAGTGAGGTTAACAATTATGATAATCTTTTAACCTCTACCCACCAGGACATGGAGATGGCTTCCAACAAGGTGACCGAGGGCGGCACTGGCTGGGTTAGGTTAGGGTAAAAGAATCCGCAGACCCGGGAAAGACCCGGAACATGCGTTGTGCACGGGCCAGCCACTCAGGCCTCATTGTCAGCCTCCTCCAACATGACGGTCGACTGATGTCGCCTATTTAGAGTTTCAAAGCTAAAGGTTTCGCTTTTGAGTAAGCTGTTGTAAAGTCCCTCCATGAGCCCAAACACCCTTAGTAGGGTTGAAATTAAAATCAGGGCCTGGGGGTTACGATTCGGGGTCATTTCTAATTAGGTTTCCGACATTATACGACGCCTATGGTTAAAGTGAGGCTTAGGATTCTATATGGTGAATGCCTATGGCTTTAAGGTCATACATGAGCACCGAGTAAGGTAAGGGTTGTGGAAAGGGGGTAGGATAAAAGACAAAGAGGGAGACGGTCCCGGGACAGGGTCCAAGGCAAGGAAAGAGGGGGGTAGGGTAGGTTGGGGGATAGGTGAGGAAGACTCGGTACTCTGCAGACCTGAAAGCTGAAGTTAAAGGCTAGAGGTCAGAAAACATTAGGGTTATAGAAAATAAGGGTTCTGCTGACCTAGGGTTCTGGAATTAGGATTTTAAACGAACGGTTATGTTTAGGGTTAAAGTTTAGGTCTAGAGTTCCAAACTAACGGTTAAGTTTAGCTATAAAGTTCTGAAAGCTAAGTTCCTAATTAATGGTTATGGTTAGGTTAAAGGTTTAGGCTTACGGTTAGAACTAGCGGTTGAAGACACTGACGGTTATGTTTTGGGTTCAGGGATTGGAACGGCACAAAATTCTATTTAGGATTAAGGGTGTGAGCTAAGATTAAAGTCCCCTTTAATCCAACGATATCCTAAATGGTGAGACACGTCATCAGTAGTAAACCATAGAATCATAGGGTGTTTCGGCCTTTTATTACTAGACACCCTCCTCCATGGCGGCCAGCCGTAGGTCGATCAGTCCTCGGCCCGTGTCCCATAGCCAATTGAATAAAATGTTTTTTAATTAATTATTTATTTATTTATGTAAGTAATCATTTTAAAAGTACTATTTAAGAGAATAACCTCACTAATAATCTTAGAGTTAAACATTATTTAAACTGAGACCATTATAGTATCACCTGAACCATAATACGAGACGCACTATACGTATATAAAGAGATAAAAAGTGAAACTATATTTAAATAAAGTGAAGACTGGTAGATAACCATGACTCACCTTCTCTGCCAGTGTTCCTTTGTTAACACCGCTAGGTTTCTGGAAGCACTTGGACAGAGTGTTGCTCCGGGAAGTGTGTGGAGACCATCTAATCCCAGCGGATGACCCCAAAATCAGATCAACAAGCTTCTACTGGATAGGTTCCGGAGGAAAATTCCTATCAAAATGACAGTAAAAAATCCCCAGCCAAACTAAGCCTTAGTGGAAGGCCAACCCAGCTCCTTACTCGGCATATTTTTCACACTGATGGTGGATTTTCAAGTTATATTGTATTTCATTCAGTGTGTCACAAACATCACGACGCAAAAAACGGCACGAGTCTATCTTTTGTCGTTTAGGAGTTATTTGTTAAAATATACTCCACATTTATGCTCCCATGATGCTCTGGGGCACAGTCGGTTATGGAGCGCCACTAAGGTAAAACATCTTGTAGGGAAGAACGCCACTAGGGTCAAAATTAAATAATTCTAACTAAAATGTCTAATAAATGTGTCTAATTTAATGTTAAGGCCACATTTGCAGCCTAAACATTTTGTATTAGGGTGAAACACAGTTGCGGTCCACCTCATTAATCTAAAAAATTGATCTTTGACCTATTTAATAATTGTGAATTAAATTTTATATTTACTTTAGTCTAAATCTAATATTCCTACGACGCATGAAATAAAAAATACAGATTGAGGATCGCTGCTAAAGTAAAAGGTTAATGTTTTTAATTAAAATATCTAATAAACGTCACTAATTTGCGGCTCAGGCCCAAGTTTCAGCCCAAACATTTTATATCAGGGTAGATTACAGTTGCCATCACCCTCGTTTGCCTAATCAGCGATGTTTGACCTATTTAGTAAATAAATGACAGAAAATATTGAGATTATGTTAGGGCCTAGTGACCTACGACGCATGTTAAATCACTTGTGCCTGAGCTTTAACGCTCTGAATGGGACAAGGTTGGACCAGCAGACGCCTATTTAGGGGTCCCGGAAGGCAGACGGGGATCAATTAAAGGATGCCACGGGACAGCATTGGGTGACAGGTAGAGACACGCAACTAGAGCCTAAGCTACCGATCGCCTTTCAGCTCGGGGTGGACTGAACCTCCGAGGATGGCACGAAATCCTGGGTCTTGTTCGGCCTACTCCTCCCTTCCGAGGGTGACACCGACCCACTAAGCTAGATCTGGGCTAATCCCAAATCATGCTCCAGACGCACGCCCACTGAACCTTGACACCGTATGCGCTTACGCCCGAGGTCTAACGTCCCGTCATATCTCCCTCGCCGATGCGCCCGAGCCCGTTTTTTTTCGGCCGCCCTAAACAACGGATCACCCGTGTCTCTCGGTCCAACCGTTACAGCACGTGCTCGTGGATAAGCAGCGAAACTGTTGTCCCCAACTAATAGGGTGCCTGGGTGGGTGTCTATATTAAAATGGTATTATCTTTTATATAGAGAGGTTAACAATTATGATAATCTTTTAACCTCTACCCACCAGGACATGGAGATGGCTTCCAACAAGGTGACCGAGGGCGGCACTGGCTGGGTTAGGTTAGGGTAAAAGAATCCGCAGACCCGGGAAAGACCCGGAACATGCGTTGTGCACGGGCCAGCCACTCAGGCCTCATTGTCAGCCTCCTCCAACATGACGGTCGACTGATGTCGCCTATTTAGAGTTTCAAAGCTAAAGGTTTCGCTTTTGAGTAAGCTGTTGTAAAGTCCCTCCATGAGCCCAAACACCCTTAGTAGGGTTGAAATTAAAATCAGGGCCTGGGGGTTACGATTCGGGGTCATTTCTAATTAGGTTTCCGACATTATACGACGCCTATGGTTAAAGTGAGGCTTAGGATTCTATATGGTGAATGCCTATGGCTTTAAGGTCATACATGAGCACCGAGTAAGGTAAGGGTTGTGGAAAGGGGGTAGGATAAAAGACAAAGAGGGAGACGGTCCCGGGACAGGGTCCAAGGCAAGGAAAGAGGGGGGTAGGGTAGGTTGGGGGATAGGTGAGGAAGACTCGGTACTCTGCAGACCTGAAAGCTGAAGTTAAAGGCTAGAGGTCAGAAAACATTAGGGTTATAGAAAATAAGGGTTCTGCTGACCTAGGGTTCTGGAATTAGGATTTTAAACGAACGGTTATGTTTAGGGTTAAAGTTTAGGTCTAGAGTTCCAAACTAACGGTTAAGTTTAGCTATAAAGTTCTGAAAGCTAAGTTCCTAATTAATGGTTATGGTTAGGTTAAAGGTTTAGGCTTACGGTTAGAACTAGCGGTTGAAGACACTGACGGTTATGTTTTGGGTTCAGGGATTGGAACGGCACAAAATTCTATTTAGGATTAAGGGTGTGAGCTAAGATTAAAGTCCCCTTTAATCCAACGATATCCTAAATGGTGAGACACGTCATCAGTAGTAAACCATAGAATCATAGGGTGTTTCGGCCTTTTATTACTAGACACCCTCCTCCATGGCGGCCAGCCGTAGGTCGATCAGTCCTCGGCCCGTGTCCCATAGCCAATTGAATAAAATGTTTTTTAATTAATTATTTATTTATTTATGTAAGTAATCATTTTAAAAGTACTATTTAAGAGAATAACCTCACTAATAATCTTAGAGTTAAACATTATTTAAACTGAGACCATTATAGTATCACCTGAACCATAATACGAGACGCACTATACGTATATAAAGAGATAAAAAGTGAAACTATATTTAAATAAAGTGAAGACTGGTAGATAACCATGACTCACCTTCTCTGCCAGTGTTCCTTTGTTAACACCGCTAGGTTTCTGGAAGCACTTGGACAGAGTGTTGCTCCGGGAAGTGTGTGGAGACCATCTAATCCCAGCGGATGACCCCAAAATCAGATCAACAAGCTTCTACTGGATAGGTTCCGGAGGAAAATTCCTATCAAAATGACAGTAAAAAATCCCCAGCCAAACTAAGCCTTAGTGGAAGGCCAACCCAGCTCCTTACTCGGCATATTTTTCACACTGATGGTGGATTTTCAAGTTATATTGTATTTCATTCAGTGTGTCACAAACATCACGACGCAAAAAACGGCACGAGTCTATCTTTTGTCGTTTAGGAGTTATTTGTTAAAATATACTCCACATTTATGCTCCCATGATGCTCTGGGGCACAGTCGGTTATGGAGCGCCACTAAGGTAAAACATCTTGTAGGGAAGAACGCCACTAGGGTCAAAATTAAATAATTCTAACTAAAATGTCTAATAAATGTGTCTAATTTAATGTTAAGGCCACATTTGCAGCCTAAACATTTTGTATTAGGGTGAAACACAGTTGCGGTCCACCTCATTAATCTAAAAAATTGATCTTTGACCTATTTAATAATTGTGAATTAAATTTTATATTTACTTTAGTCTAAATCTAATATTCCTACGACGCATGAAATAAAAAATACAGATTGAGGATCGCTGCTAAAGTAAAAGGTTAATGTTTTTAATTAAAATATCTAATAAACGTCACTAATTTGCGGCTCAGGCCCAAGTTTCAGCCCAAACATTTTATATCAGGGTAGATTACAGTTGCCATCACCCTCGTTTGCCTAATCAGCGATGTTTGACCTATTTAGTAAATAAATGACAGAAAATATTGAGATTATGTTAGGGCCTAGTGACCTACGACGCATGTTAAATCACTTGTGCCTGAGCTTTAACGCTCTGAATGGGACAAGGTTGGACCAGCAGACGCCTATTTAGGGGTCCCGGAAGGCAGACGGGGATCAATTAAAGGATGCCACGGGACAGCATTGGGTGACAGGTAGAGACACGCAACTAGAGCCTAAGCTACCGATCGCCTTTCAGCTCGGGGTGGACTGAACCTCCGAGGATGGCACGAAATCCTGGGTCTTGTTCGGCCTACTCCTCCCTTCCGAGGGTGACACCGACCCACTAAGCTAGATCTGGGCTAATCCCAAATCATGCTCCAGACGCACGCCCACTGAACCTTGACACCGTATGCGCTTACGCCCGAGGTCTAACGTCCCGTCATATCTCCCTCGCCGATGCGCCCGAGCCCGTTTTTTTTCGGCCGCCCTAAACAACGGATCACCCGTGTCTCTCGGTCCAACCGTTACAGCACGTGCTCGTGGATAAGCAGCGAAACTGTTGTCCCCAACTAATAGGGTGCCTGGGTGGGTGTCTATATTAAAATGGTATTATCTTTTATATAGTGAGGTTAACAATTATGATAATCTTTTAACCTCTACCCACCAGGACATGGAGATGGCTTCCAACAAGGTGACCGAGGGCGGCACTGGCTGGGTTAGGTTAGGGTAAAAGAATCCGCAGACCCGGGAAAGACCCGGAACATGCGTTGTGCACGGGCCAGCCACTCAGGCCTCATTGTCAGCCTCCTCCAACATGACGGTCGACTGATGTCGCCTATTTAGAGTTTCAAAGCTAAAGGTTTCGCTTTTGAGTAAGCTGTTGTAAAGTCCCTCCATGAGCCCAAACACCCTTAGTAGGGTTGAAATTAAAATCAGGGCCTGGGGGTTACGATTCGGGGTCATTTCTAATTAGGTTTCCGACATTATACGACGCCTATGGTTAAAGTGAGGCTTAGGATTCTATATGGTGAATGCCTATGGCTTTAAGGTCATACATGAGCACCGAGTAAGGTAAGGGTTGTGGAAAGGGGGTAGGATAAAAGACAAAGAGGGAGACGGTCCCGGGACAGGGTCCAAGGCAAGGAAAGAGGGGGGTAGGGTAGGTTGGGGGATAGGTGAGGAAGACTCGGTACTCTGCAGACCTGAAAGCTGAAGTTAAAGGCTAGAGGTCAGAAAACATTAGGGTTATAGAAAATAAGGGTTCTGCTGACCTAGGGTTCTGGAATTAGGATTTTAAACGAACGGTTATGTTTAGGGTTAAAGTTTAGGTCTAGAGTTCCAAACTAACGGTTAAGTTTAGCTATAAAGTTCTGAAAGCTAAGTTCCTAATTAATGGTTATGGTTAGGTTAAAGGTTTAGGCTTACGGTTAGAACTAGCGGTTGAAGACACTGACGGTTATGTTTTGGGTTCAGGGATTGGAACGGCACAAAATTCTATTTAGGATTAAGGGTGTGAGCTAAGATTAAAGTCCCCTTTAATCCAACGATATCCTAAATGGTGAGACACGTCATCAGTAGTAAACCATAGAATCATAGGGTGTTTCGGCCTTTTATTACTAGACACCCTCCTCCATGGCGGCCAGCCGTAGGTCGATCAGTCCTCGGCCCGTGTCCCATAGCCAATTGAATAAAATGTTTTTTAATTAATTATTTATTTATTTATGTAAGTAATCATTTTAAAAGTACTATTTAAGAGAATAACCTCACTAATAATCTTAGAGTTAAACATTATTTAAACTGAGACCATTATAGTATCACCTGAACCATAATACGAGACGCACTATACGTATATAAAGAGATAAAAAGTGAAACTATATTTAAATAAAGTGAAGACTGGTAGATAACCATGACTCACCTTCTCTGCCAGTGTTCCTTTGTTAACACCGCTAGGTTTCTGGAAGCACTTGGACAGAGTGTTGCTCCGGGAAGTGTGTGGAGACCATCTAATCCCAGCGGATGACCCCAAAATCAGATCAACAAGCTTCTACTGGATAGGTTCCGGAGGAAAATTCCTATCAAAATGACAGTAAAAAATCCCCAGCCAAACTAAGCCTTAGTGGAAGGCCAACCCAGCTCCTTACTCGGCATATTTTTCACACTGATGGTGGATTTTCAAGTTATATTGTATTTCATTCAGTGTGTCACAAACATCACGACGCAAAAAACGGCACGAGTCTATCTTTTGTCGTTTAGGAGTTATTTGTTAAAATATACTCCACATTTATGCTCCCATGATGCTCTGGGGCACAGTCGGTTATGGAGCGCCACTAAGGTAAAACATCTTGTAGGGAAGAACGCCACTAGGGTCAAAATTAAATAATTCTAACTAAAATGTCTAATAAATGTGTCTAATTTAATGTTAAGGCCACATTTGCAGCCTAAACATTTTGTATTAGGGTGAAACACAGTTGCGGTCCACCTCATTAATCTAAAAAATTGATCTTTGACCTATTTAATAATTGTGAATTAAATTTTATATTTACTTTAGTCTAAATCTAATATTCCTACGACGCATGAAATAAAAAATACAGATTGAGGATCGCTGCTAAAGTAAAAGGTTAATGTTTTTAATTAAAATATCTAATAAACGTCACTAATTTGCGGCTCAGGCCCAAGTTTCAGCCCAAACATTTTATATCAGGGTAGATTACAGTTGCCATCACCCTCGTTTGCCTAATCAGCGATGTTTGACCTATTTAGTAAATAAATGACAGAAAATATTGAGATTATGTTAGGGCCTAGTGACCTACGACGCATGTTAAATCACTTGTGCCTGAGCTTTAACGCTCTGAATGGGACAAGGTTGGACCAGCAGACGCCTATTTAGGGGTCCCGGAAGGCAGACGGGGATCAATTAAAGGATGCCACGGGACAGCATTGGGTGACAGGTAGAGACACGCAACTAGAGCCTAAGCTACCGATCGCCTTTCAGCTCGGGGTGGACTGAACCTCCGAGGATGGCACGAAATCCTGGGTCTTGTTCGGCCTACTCCTCCCTTCCGAGGGTGACACCGACCCACTAAGCTAGATCTGGGCTAATCCCAAATCATGCTCCAGACGCACGCCCACTGAACCTTGACACCGTATGCGCTTACGCCCGAGGTCTAACGTCCCGTCATATCTCCCTCGCCGATGCGCCCGAGCCCGTTTTTTTTCGGCCGCCCTAAACAACGGATCACCCGTGTCTCTCGGTCCAACCGTTACAGCACGTGCTCGTGGATAAGCAGCGAAACTGTTGTCCCCAACTAATAGGGTGCCTGGGTGGGTGTCTATATTAAAATGGTATTATCTTTTATATAGTGAGGTTAACAATTATGATAATCTTTTAACCTCTACCCACCAGGACATGGAGATGGCTTCCAACAAGGTGACCGAGGGCGGCACTGGCTGGGTTAGGTTAGGGTAAAAGAATCCGCAGACCCGGGAAAGACCCGGAACATGCGTTGTGCACGGGCCAGCCACTCAGGCCTCATTGTCAGCCTCCTCCAACATGACGGTCGACTGATGTCGCCTATTTAGAGTTTCAAAGCTAAAGGTTTCGCTTTTGAGTAAGCTGTTGTAAAGTCCCTCCATGAGCCCAAACACCCTTAGTAGGGTTGAAATTAAAATCAGGGCCTGGGGGTTACGATTCGGGGTCATTTCTAATTAGGTTTCCGACATTATACGACGCCTATGGTTAAAGTGAGGCTTAGGATTCTATATGGTGAATGCCTATGGCTTTAAGGTCATACATGAGCACCGAGTAAGGTAAGGGTTGTGGAAAGGGGGTAGGATAAAAGACAAAGAGGGAGACGGTCCCGGGACAGGGTCCAAGGCAAGGAAAGAGGGGGGTAGGGTAGGTTGGGGGATAGGTGAGGAAGACTCGGTACTCTGCAGACCTGAAAGCTGAAGTTAAAGGCTAGAGGTCAGAAAACATTAGGGTTATAGAAAATAAGGGTTCTGCTGACCTAGGGTTCTGGAATTAGGATTTTAAACGAACGGTTATGTTTAGGGTTAAAGTTTAGGTCTAGAGTTCCAAACTAACGGTTAAGTTTAGCTATAAAGTTCTGAAAGCTAAGTTCCTAATTAATGGTTATGGTTAGGTTAAAGGTTTAGGCTTACGGTTAGAACTAGCGGTTGAAGACACTGACGGTTATGTTTTGGGTTCAGGGATTGGAACGGCACAAAATTCTATTTAGGATTAAGGGTGTGAGCTAAGATTAAAGTCCCCTTTAATCCAACGATATCCTAAATGGTGAGACACGTCATCAGTAGTAAACCATAGAATCATAGGGTGTTTCGGCCTTTTATTACTAGACACCCTCCTCCATGGCGGCCAGCCGTAGGTCGATCAGTCCTCGGCCCGTGTCCCATAGCCAATTGAATAAAATGTTTTTTAATTAATTATTTATTTATTTATGTAAGTAATCATTTTAAAAGTACTATTTAAGAGAATAACCTCACTAATAATCTTAGAGTTAAACATTATTTAAACTGAGACCATTATAGTATCACCTGAACCATAATACGAGACGCACTATACGTATATAAAGAGATAAAAAGTGAAACTATATTTAAATAAAGTGAAGACTGGTAGATAACCATGACTCACCTTCTCTGCCAGTGTTCCTTTGTTAACACCGCTAGGTTTCTGGAAGCACTTGGACAGAGTGTTGCTCCGGGAAGTGTGTGGAGACCATCTAATCCCAGCGGATGACCCCAAAATCAGATCAACAAGCTTCTACTGGATAGGTTCCGGAGGAAAATTCCTATCAAAATGACAGTAAAAAATCCCCAGCCAAACTAAGCCTTAGTGGAAGGCCAACCCAGCTCCTTACTCGGCATATTTTTCACACTGATGGTGGATTTTCAAGTTATATTGTATTTCATTCAGTGTGTCACAAACATCACGACGCAAAAAACGGCACGAGTCTATCTTTTGTCGTTTAGGAGTTATTTGTTAAAATATACTCCACATTTATGCTCCCATGATGCTCTGGGGCACAGTCGGTTATGGAGCGCCACTAAGGTAAAACATCTTGTAGGGAAGAACGCCACTAGGGTCAAAATTAAATAATTCTAACTAAAATGTCTAATAAATGTGTCTAATTTAATGTTAAGGCCACATTTGCAGCCTAAACATTTTGTATTAGGGTGAAACACAGTTGCGGTCCACCTCATTAATCTAAAAAATTGATCTTTGACCTATTTAATAATTGTGAATTAAATTTTATATTTACTTTAGTCTAAATCTAATATTCCTACGACGCATGAAATAAAAAATACAGATTGAGGATCGCTGCTAAAGTAAAAGGTTAATGTTTTTAATTAAAATATCTAATAAACGTCACTAATTTGCGGCTCAGGCCCAAGTTTCAGCCCAAACATTTTATATCAGGGTAGATTACAGTTGCCATCACCCTCGTTTGCCTAATCAGCGATGTTTGACCTATTTAGTAAATAAATGACAGAAAATATTGAGATTATGTTAGGGCCTAGTGACCTACGACGCATGTTAAATCACTTGTGCCTGAGCTTTAACGCTCTGAATGGGACAAGGTTGGACCAGCAGACGCCTATTTAGGGGTCCCGGAAGGCAGACGGGGATCAATTAAAGGATGCCACGGGACAGCATTGGGTGACAGGTAGAGACACGCAACTAGAGCCTAAGCTACCGATCGCCTTTCAGCTCGGGGTGGACTGAACCTCCGAGGATGGCACGAAATCCTGGGTCTTGTTCGGCCTACTCCTCCCTTCCGAGGGTGACACCGACCCACTAAGCTAGATCTGGGCTAATCCCAAATCATGCTCCAGACGCACGCCCACTGAACCTTGACACCGTATGCGCTTACGCCCGAGGTCTAACGTCCCGTCATATCTCCCTCGCCGATGCGCCCGAGCCCGTTTTTTTTCGGCCGCCCTAAACAACGGATCACCCGTGTCTCTCGGTCCAACCGTTACAGCACGTGCTCGTGGATAAGCAGCGAAACTGTTGTCCCCAACTAATAGGGTGCCTGGGTGGGTGTCTATATTAAAATGGTATTATCTTTTATATAGTGAGGTTAACAATTATGATAATCTTTTAACCTCTACCCACCAGGACATGGAGATGGCTTCCAACAAGGTGACCGAGGGCGGCACTGGCTGGGTTAGGTTAGGGTAAAAGAATCCGCAGACCCGGGAAAGACCCGGAACATGCGTTGTGCACGGGCCAGCCACTCAGGCCTCATTGTCAGCCTCCTCCAACATGACGGTCGACTGATGTCGCCTATTTAGAGTTTCAAAGCTAAAGGTTTCGCTTTTGAGTAAGCTGTTGTAAAGTCCCTCCATGAGCCCAAACACCCTTAGTAGGGTTGAAATTAAAATCAGGGCCTGGGGGTTACGATTCGGGGTCATTTCTAATTAGGTTTCCGACATTATACGACGCCTATGGTTAAAGTGAGGCTTAGGATTCTATATGGTGAATGCCTATGGCTTTAAGGTCATACATGAGCACCGAGTAAGGTAAGGGTTGTGGAAAGGGGGTAGGATAAAAGACAAAGAGGGAGACGGTCCCGGGACAGGGTCCAAGGCAAGGAAAGAGGGGGGTAGGGTAGGTTGGGGGATAGGTGAGGAAGACTCGGTACTCTGCAGACCTGAAAGCTGAAGTTAAAGGCTAGAGGTCAGAAAACATTAGGGTTATAGAAAATAAGGGTTCTGCTGACCTAGGGTTCTGGAATTAGGATTTTAAACGAACGGTTATGTTTAGGGTTAAAGTTTAGGTCTAGAGTTCCAAACTAACGGTTAAGTTTAGCTATAAAGTTCTGAAAGCTAAGTTCCTAATTAATGGTTATGGTTAGGTTAAAGGTTTAGGCTTACGGTTAGAACTAGCGGTTGAAGACACTGACGGTTATGTTTTGGGTTCAGGGATTGGAACGGCACAAAATTCTATTTAGGATTAAGGGTGTGAGCTAAGATTAAAGTCCCCTTTAATCCAACGATATCCTAAATGGTGAGACACGTCATCAGTAGTAAACCATAGAATCATAGGGTGTTTCGGCCTTTTATTACTAGACACCCTCCTCCATGGCGGCCAGCCGTAGGTCGATCAGTCCTCGGCCCGTGTCCCATAGCCAATTGAATAAAATGTTTTTTAATTAATTATTTATTTATTTATGTAAGTAATCATTTTAAAAGTACTATTTAAGAGAATAACCTCACTAATAATCTTAGAGTTAAACATTATTTAAACTGAGACCATTATAGTATCACCTGAACCATAATACGAGACGCACTATACGTATATAAAGAGATAGAAAGTGAAACTATATTTAAATAAAGTGAAGACTGGTAGATAACCATGACTCACCTTCTCTGCCAGTGTTCCTTTGTTAACACCGCTAGGTTTCTGGAAGCACTTGGACAGAGTGTTGCTCCGGGAAGTGTGTGGAGACCATCTAATCCCAGCGGATGACCCCAAAATCAGATCAACAAGCTTCTACTGGATAGGTTCCGGAGGAAAATTCCTATCAAAATGACAGTAAAAAATCCCCAGCCAAACTAAGCCTTAGTGGAAGGCCAACCCAGCTCCTTACTCGGCATATTTTTCACACTGATGGTGGATTTTCAAGTTATATTGTATTTCATTCAGTGTGTCACAAACATCACGACGCAAAAAACGGCACGAGTCTATCTTTTGTCGTTTAGGAGTTATTTGTTAAAATATACTCCACATTTATGCTCCCATGATGCTCTGGGGCACAGTCGGTTATGGAGCGCCACTAAGGTAAAACATCTTGTAGGGAAGAACGCCACTAGGGTCAAAATTAAATAATTCTAACTAAAATGTCTAATAAATGTGTCTAATTTAATGTTAAGGCCACATTTGCAGCCTAAACATTTTGTATTAGGGTGAAACACAGTTGCGGTCCACCTCATTAATCTAAAAAATTGATCTTTGACCTATTTAATAATTGTGAATTAAATTTTATATTTACTTTAGTCTAAATCTAATATTCCTACGACGCATGAAATAAAAAATACAGATTGAGGATCGCTGCTAAAGTAAAAGGTTAATGTTTTTAATTAAAATATCTAATAAACGTCACTAATTTGCGGCTCAGGCCCAAGTTTCAGCCCAAACATTTTATATCAGGGTAGATTACAGTTGCCATCACCCTCGTTTGCCTAATCAGCGATGTTTGACCTATTTAGTAAATAAATGACAGAAAATATTGAGATTATGTTAGGGCCTAGTGACCTACGACGCATGTTAAATCACTTGTGCCTGAGCTTTAACGCTCTGAATGGGACAAGGTTGGACCAGCAGACGCCTATTTAGGGGTCCCGGAAGGCAGACGGGGATCAATTAAAGGATGCCACGGGACAGCATTGGGTGACAGGTAGAGACACGCAACTAGAGCCTAAGCTACCGATCGCCTTTCAGCTCGGGGTGGACTGAACCTCCGAGGATGGCACGAAATCCTGGGTCTTGTTCGGCCTACTCCTCCCTTCCGAGGGTGACACCGACCCACTAAGCTAGATCTGGGCTAATCCCAAATCATGCTCCAGACGCACGCCCACTGAACCTTGACACCGTATGCGCTTACGCCCGAGGTCTAACGTCCCGTCATATCTCCCTCGCCGATGCGCCCGAGCCCGTTTTTTTTCGGCCGCCCTAAACAACGGATCACCCGTGTCTCTCGGTCCAACCGTTACAGCACGTGCTCGTGGATAAGCAGCGAAACTGTTGTCCCCAACTAATAGGGTGCCTGGGTGGGTGTCTATATTAAAATGGTATTATCTTTTATATAGTGAGGTTAACAATTATGATAATCTTTTAACCTCTACCCACCAGGACATGGAGATGGCTTCCAACAAGGTGACCGAGGGCGGCACTGGCTGGGTTAGGTTAGGGTAAAAGAATCCGCAGACCCGGGAAAGACCCGGAACATGCGTTGTGCACGGGCCAGCCACTCAGGCCTCATTGTCAGCCTCCTCCAACATGACGGTCGACTGATGTCGCCTATTTAGAGTTTCAAAGCTAAAGGTTTCGCTTTTGAGTAAGCTGTTGTAAAGTCCCTCCATGAGCCCAAACACCCTTAGTAGGGTTGAAATTAAAATCAGGGCCTGGGGGTTACGATTCGGGGTCATTTCTAATTAGGTTTCCGACATTATACGACGCCTATGGTTAAAGTGAGGCTTAGGATTCTATATGGTGAATGCCTATGGCTTTAAGGTCATACATGAGCACCGAGTAAGGTAAGGGTTGTGGAAAGGGGGTAGGATAAAAGACAAAGAGGGAGACGGTCCCGGGACAGGGTCCAAGGCAAGGAAAGAGGGGGGTAGGGTAGGTTGGGGGATAGGTGAGGAAGACTCGGTACTCTGCAGACCTGAAAGCTGAAGTTAAAGGCTAGAGGTCAGAAAACATTAGGGTTATAGAAAATAAGGGTTCTGCTGACCTAGGGTTCTGGAATTAGGATTTTAAACGAACGGTTATGTTTAGGGTTAAAGTTTAGGTCTAGAGTTCCAAACTAACGGTTAAGTTTAGCTATAAAGTTCTGAAAGCTAAGTTCCTAATTAATGGTTATGGTTAGGTTAAAGGTTTAGGCTTACGGTTAGAACTAGCGGTTGAAGACACTGACGGTTATGTTTTGGGTTCAGGGATTGGAACGGCACAAAATTCTATTTAGGATTAAGGGTGTGAGCTAAGATTAAAGTCCCCTTTAATCCAACGATATCCTAAATGGTGAGACACGTCATCAGTAGTAAACCATAGAATCATAGGGTGTTTCGGCCTTTTATTACTAGACACCCTCCTCCATGGCGGCCAGCCGTAGGTCGATCAGTCCTCGGCCCGTGTCCCATAGCCAATTGAATAAAATGTTTTTTAATTAATTATTTATTTATTTATGTAAGTAATCATTTTAAAAGTACTATTTAAGAGAATAACCTCACTAATAATCTTAGAGTTAAACATTATTTAAACTGAGACCATTATAGTATCACCTGAACCATAATACGAGACGCACTATACGTATATAAAGAGATAGAAAGTGAAACTATATTTAAATAAAGTGAAGACTGGTAGATAACCATGACTCACCTTCTCTGCCAGTGTTCCTTTGTTAACACCGCTAGGTTTCTGGAAGCACTTGGACAGAGTGTTGCTCCGGGAAGTGTGTGGAGACCATCTAATCCCAGCGGATGACCCCAAAATCAGATCAACAAGCTTCTACTGGATAGGTTCCGGAGGAAAATTCCTATCAAAATGACAGTAAAAAATCCCCAGCCAAACTAAGCCTTAGTGGAAGGCCAACCCAGCTCCTTACTCGGCATATTTTTCACACTGATGGTGGATTTTCAAGTTATATTGTATTTCATTCAGTGTGTCACAAACATCACGACGCAAAAAACGGCACGAGTCTATCTTTTGTCGTTTAGGAGTTATTTGTTAAAATATACTCCACATTTATGCTCCCATGATGCTCTGGGGCACAGTCGGTTATGGAGCGCCACTAAGGTAAAACATCTTGTAGGGAAGAACGCCACTAGGGTCAAAATTAAATAATTCTAACTAAAATGTCTAATAAATGTGTCTAATTTAATGTTAAGGCCACATTTGCAGCCTAAACATTTTGTATTAGGGTGAAACACAGTTGCGGTCCACCTCATTAATCTAAAAAATTGATCTTTGACCTATTTAATAATTGTGAATTAAATTTTATATTTACTTTAGTCTAAATCTAATATTCCTACGACGCATGAAATAAAAAATACAGATTGAGGATCGCTGCTAAAGTAAAAGGTTAATGTTTTTAATTAAAATATCTAATAAACGTCACTAATTTGCGGCTCAGGCCCAAGTTTCAGCCCAAACATTTTATATCAGGGTAGATTACAGTTGCCATCACCCTCGTTTGCCTAATCAGCGATGTTTGACCTATTTAGTAAATAAATTACAGAAAATATTGAGATTATGTTAGGGCCTAGTGACCTACGACGCATGTTAAATCACTTGTGCCTGAGCTTTAACGCTCTGAATGGGACAAGGTTGGACCAGCAGACGCCTATTTAGGGGTCCCGGAAGGCAGACGGGGATCAATTAAAGGATGCCACGGGACAGCATTGGGTGACAGGTAGAGACACGCAACTAGAGCCTAAGCTACCGATCGCCTTTCAGCTCGGGGTGGACTGAACCTCCGAGGATGGCACGAAATCCTGGGTCTTGTTCGGCCTACTCCTCCCTTCCGAGGGTGACACCGACCCACTAAGCTAGATCTGGGCTAATCCCAAATCATGCTCCAGACGCACGCCCACTGAACCTTGACACCGTATGCGCTTACGCCCGAGGTCTAACGTCCCGTCATATCTCCCTCGCCGATGCGCCCGAGCCCGTTTTTTTTCGGCCGCCCTAAACAACGGATCACCCGTGTCTCTCGGTCCAACCGTTACAGCACGTGCTCGTGGATAAGCAGCGAAACTGTTGTCCCCAACTAATAGGGTGCCTGGGTGGGTGTCTATATTAAAATGGTATTATCTTTTATATAGTGAGGTTAACAATTATGATAATCTTTTAACCTCTACCCACCAGGACATGGAGATGGCTTCCAACAAGGTGACCGAGGGCGGCACTGGCTGGGTTAGGTTAGGGTAAAAGAATCCGCAGACCCGGGAAAGACCCGGAACATGCGTTGTGCACGGGCCAGCCACTCAGGCCTCATTGTCAGCCTCCTCCAACATGACGGTCGACTGATGTCGCCTATTTAGAGTTTCAAAGCTAAAGGTTTCGCTTTTGAGTAAGCTGTTGTAAAGTCCCTCCATGAGCCCAAACACCCTTAGTAGGGTTGAAATTAAAATCAGGGCCTGGGGGTTACGATTCGGGGTCATTTCTAATTAGGTTTCCGACATTATACGACGCCTATGGTTAAAGTGAGGCTTAGGATTCTATATGGTGAATGCCTATGGCTTTAAGGTCATACATGAGCACCGAGTAAGGTAAGGGTTGTGGAAAGGGGGTAGGATAAAAGACAAAGAGGGAGACGGTCCCGGGACAGGGTCCAAGGCAAGGAAAGAGGGGGGTAGGGTAGGTTGGGGGATAGGTGAGGAAGACTCGGTACTCTGCAGACCTGAAAGCTGAAGTTAAAGGCTAGAGGTCAGAAAACATTAGGGTTATAGAAAATAAGGGTTCTGCTGACCTAGGGTTCTGGAATTAGGATTTTAAACGAACGGTTATGTTTAGGGTTAAAGTTTAGGTCTAGAGTTCCAAACTAACGGTTAAGTTTAGCTATAAAGTTCTGAAAGCTAAGTTCCTAATTAATGGTTATGGTTAGGTTAAAGGTTTAGGCTTACGGTTAGAACTAGCGGTTGAAGACACTGACGGTTATGTTTTGGGTTCAGGGATTGGAACGGCACAAAATTCTATTTAGGATTAAGGGTGTGAGCTAAGATTAAAGTCCCCTTTAATCCAACGATATCCTAAATGGTGAGACACGTCATCAGTAGTAAACCATAGAATCATAGGGTGTTTCGGCCTTTTATTACTAGACACCCTCCTCCATGGCGGCCAGCCGTAGGTCGATCAGTCCTCGGCCCGTGTCCCATAGCCAATTGAATAAAATGTTTTTTAATTAATTATTTATTTATTTATGTAAGTAATCATTTTAAAAGTACTATTTAAGAGAATAACCTCACTAATAATCTTAGAGTTAAACATTATTTAAACTGAGACCATTATAGTATCACCTGAACCATAATACGAGACGCACTATACGTATATAAAGAGATAGAAAGTGAAACTATATTTAAATAAAGTGAAGACTGGTAGATAACCATGACTCACCTTCTCTGCCAGTGTTCCTTTGTTAACACCGCTAGGTTTCTGGAAGCACTTGGACAGAGTGTTGCTCCGGGAAGTGTGTGGAGACCATCTAATCCCAGCGGATGACCCCAAAATCAGATCAACAAGCTTCTACTGGGTAGGTTCCGGAGGAAAATTCCTATCAAAATGACAGTAAAAAATCCCCAGCCAAACTAAGCCTTAGTGGAAGGCCAACCCAGCTCCTTACTCGGCATATTTTTCACACTGATGGTGGATTTTCAAGTTATATTGTATTTCATTCAGTGTGTCACAAACATCACGACGCAAAAAACGGCACGAGTCTATCTTTTGTCGTTTAGGAGTTATTTGTTAAAATATACTCCACATTTATGCTCCCATGATGCTCTGGGGCACAGTCGGTTATGGAGCGCCACTAAGGTAAAACATCTTGTAGGGAAGAACGCCACTAGGGTCAAAATTAAATAATTCTAACTAAAATGTCTAATAAATGTGTCTAATTTAATGTTAAGGCCACATTTGCAGCCTAAACATTTTGTATTAGGGTGAAACACAGTTGCGGTCCACCTCATTAATCTAAAAAATTGATCTTTGACCTATTTAATAATTGTGAATTAAATTTTATATTTACTTTAGTCTAAATCTAATATTCCTACGACGCATGAAATAAAAAATACAGATTGAGGATCGCTGCTAAAGTAAAAGGTTAATGTTTTTAATTAAAATATCTAATAAACGTCACTAATTTGCGGCTCAGGCCCAAGTTTCAGCCCAAACATTTTATATCAGGGTAGATTACAGTTGCCATCACCCTCGTTTGCCTAATCAGCGATGTTTGACCTATTTAGTAAATAAATTACAGAAAATATTGAGATTATGTTAGGGCCTAGTGACCTACGACGCATGTTAAATCACTTGTGCCTGAGCTTTAACGCTCTGAATGGGACAAGGTTGGACCAGCAGACGCCTATTTAGGGGTCCCGGAAGGCAGACGGGGATCAATTAAAGGATGCCACGGGACAGCATTGGGTGACAGGTAGAGACACGCAACTAGAGCCTAAGCTACCGATCGCCTTTCAGCTCGGGGTGGACTGAACCTCCGAGGATGGCACGAAATCCTGGGTCTTGTTCGGCCTACTCCTCCCTTCCGAGGGTGACACCGACCCACTAAGCTAGATCTGGGCTAATCCCAAATCATGCTCCAGACGCACGCCCACTGAACCTTGACACCGTATGCGCTTACGCCCGAGGTCTAACGTCCCGTCATATCTCCCTCGCCGATGCGCCCGAGCCCGTTTTTTTTCGGCCGCCCTAAACAACGGATCACCCGTGTCTCTCGGTCCAACCGTTACAGCACGTGCTCGTGGATAAGCAGCGAAACTGTTGTCCCCAACTAATAGGGTGCCTGGGTGGGTGTCTATATTAAAATGGTATTATCTTTTATATAGTGAGGTTAACAATTATGATAATCTTTTAACCTCTACCCACCAGGACATGGAGATGGCTTCCAACAAGGTGACCGAGGGCGGCACTGGCTGGGTTAGGTTAGGGTAAAAGAATCCGCAGACCCGGGAAAGACCCGGAACATGCGTTGTGCACGGGCCAGCCACTCAGGCCTCATTGTCAGCCTCCTCCAACATGACGGTCGACTGATGTCGCCTATTTAGAGTTTCAAAGCTAAAGGTTTCGCTTTTGAGTAAGCTGTTGTAAAGTCCCTCCATGAGCCCAAACACCCTTAGTAGGGTTGAAATTAAAATCAGGGCCTGGGGGTTACGATTCGGGGTCATTTCTAATTAGGTTTCCGACATTATACGACGCCTATGGTTAAAGTGAGGCTTAGGATTCTATATGGTGAATGCCTATGGCTTTAAGGTCATACATGAGCACCGAGTAAGGTAAGGGTTGTGGAAAGGGGGTAGGATAAAAGACAAAGAGGGAGACGGTCCCGGGACAGGGTCCAAGGCAAGGAAAGAGGGGGGTAGGGTAGGTTGGGGGATAGGTGAGGAAGACTCGGTACTCTGCAGACCTGAAAGCTGAAGTTAAAGGCTAGAGGTCAGAAAACATTAGGGTTATAGAAAATAAGGGTTCTGCTGACCTAGGGTTCTGGAATTAGGATTTTAAACGAACGGTTATGTTTAGGGTTAAAGTTTAGGTCTAGAGTTCCAAACTAACGGTTAAGTTTAGCTATAAAGTTCTGAAAGCTAAGTTCCTAATTAATGGTTATGGTTAGGTTAAAGGTTTAGGCTTACGGTTAGAACTAGCGGTTGAAGACACTGACGGTTATGTTTTGGGTTCAGGGATTGGAACGGCACAAAATTCTATTTAGGATTAAGGGTGTGAGCTAAGATTAAAGTCCCCTTTAATCCAACGATATCCTAAATGGTGAGACACGTCATCAGTAGTAAACCATAGAATCATAGGGTGTTTCGGCCTTTTATTACTAGACACCCTCCTCCATGGCGGCCAGCCGTAGGTCGATCAGTCCTCGGCCCGTGTCCCATAGCCAATTGAATAAAATGTTTTTTAATTAATTATTTATTTATTTATGTAAGTAATCATTTTAAAAGTACTATTTAAGAGAATAACCTCACTAATAATCTTAGAGTTAAACATTATTTAAACTGAGACCATTATAGTATCACCTGAACCATAATACGAGACGCACTATACGTATATAAAGAGATAGAAAGTGAAACTATATTTAAATAAAGTGAAGACTGGTAGATAACCATGACTCACCTTCTCTGCCAGTGTTCCTTTGTTAACACCGCTAGGTTTCTGGAAGCACTTGGACAGAGTGTTGCTCCGGGAAGTGTGTGGAGACCATCTAATCCCAGCGGATGACCCCAAAATCAGATCAACAAGCTTCTACTGGGTAGGTTCCGGAGGAAAATTCCTATCAAAATGACAGTAAAAAATCCCCAGCCAAACTAAGCCTTAGTGGAAGGCCAACCCAGCTCCTTACTCGGCATATTTTTCACACTGATGGTGGATTTTCAAGTTATATTGTATTTCATTCAGTGTGTCACAAACATCACGACGCAAAAAACGGCACGAGTCTATCTTTTGTCGTTTAGGAGTTATTTGTTAAAATATACTCCACATTTATGCTCCCATGATGCTCTGGGGCACAGTCGGTTATGGAGCGCCACTAAGGTAAAACATCTTGTAGGGAAGAACGCCACTAGGGTCAAAATTAAATAATTCTAACTAAAATGTCTAATAAATGTGTCTAATTTAATGTTAAGGCCACATTTGCAGCCTAAACATTTTGTATTAGGGTGAAACACAGTTGCGGTCCACCTCATTAATCTAAAAAATTGATCTTTGACCTATTTAATAATTGTGAATTAAATTTTATATTTACTTTAGTCTAAATCTAATATTCCTACGACGCATGAAATAAAAAATACAGATTGAGGATCGCTGCTAAAGTAAAAGGTTAATGTTTTTAATTAAAATATCTAATAAACGTCACTAATTTGCGGCTCAGGCCCAAGTTTCAGCCCAAACATTTTATATCAGGGTAGATTACAGTTGCCATCACCCTCGTTTGCCTAATCAGCGATGTTTGACCTATTTAGTAAATAAATGACAGAAAATATTGAGATTATGTTAGGGCCTAGTGACCTACGACGCATGTTAAATCACTTGTGCCTGAGCTTTAACGCTCTGAATGGGACAAGGTTGGACCAGCAGACGCCTATTTAGGGGTCCCGGAAGGCAGACGGGGATCAATTAAAGGATGCCACGGGACAGCATTGGGTGACAGGTAGAGACACGCAACTAGAGCCTAAGCTACCGATCGCCTTTCAGCTCGGGGTGGACTGAACCTCCGAGGATGGCACGAAATCCTGGGTCTTGTTCGGCCTACTCCTCCCTTCCGAGGGTGACACCGACCCACTAAGCTAGATCTGGGCTAATCCCAAATCATGCTCCAGACGCACGCCCACTGAACCTTGACACCGTATGCGCTTACGCCCGAGGTCTAACGTCCCGTCATATCTCCCTCGCCGATGCGCCCGAGCCCGTTTTTTTTCGGCCGCCCTAAACAACGGATCACCCGTGTCTCTCGGTCCAACCGTTACAGCACGTGCTCGTGGATAAGCAGCGAAACTGTTGTCCCCAACTAATAGGGTGCCTGGGTGGGTGTCTATATTAAAATGGTATTATCTTTTATATAGTGAGGTTAACAATTATGATAATCTTTTAACCTCTACCCACCAGGACATGGAGATGGCTTCCAACAAGGTGACCGAGGGCGGCACTGGCTGGGTTAGGTTAGGGTAAAAGAATCCGCAGACCCGGGAAAGACCCGGAACATGCGTTGTGCACGGGCCAGCCACTCAGGCCTCATTGTCAGCCTCCTCCAACATGACGGTCGACTGATGTCGCCTATTTAGAGTTTCAAAGCTAAAGGTTTCGCTTTTGAGTAAGCTGTTGTAAAGTCCCTCCATGAGCCCAAACACCCTTAGTAGGGTTGAAATTAAAATCAGGGCCTGGGGGTTACGATTCGGGGTCATTTCTAATTAGGTTTCCGACATTATACGACGCCTATGGTTAAAGTGAGGCTTAGGATTCTATATGGTGAATGCCTATGGCTTTAAGGTCATACATGAGCACCGAGTAAGGTAAGGGTTGTGGAAAGGGGGTAGGATAAAAGACAAAGAGGGAGACGGTCCCGGGACAGGGTCCAAGGCAAGGAAAGAGGGGGGTAGGGTAGGTTGGGGGATAGGTGAGGAAGACTCGGTACTCTGCAGACCTGAAAGCTGAAGTTAAAGGCTAGAGGTCAGAAAACATTAGGGTTATAGAAAATAAGGGTTCTGCTGACCTAGGGTTCTGGAATTAGGATTTTAAACGAACGGTTATGTTTAGGGTTAAAGTTTAGGTCTAGAGTTCCAAACTAACGGTTAAGTTTAGCTATAAAGTTCTGAAAGCTAAGTTCCTAATTAATGGTTATGGTTAGGTTAAAGGTTTAGGCTTACGGTTAGAACTAGCGGTTGAAGACACTGACGGTTATGTTTTGGGTTCAGGGATTGGAACGGCACAAAATTCTATTTAGGATTAAGGGTGTGAGCTAAGATTAAAGTCCCCTTTAATCCAACGATATCCTAAATGGTGAGACACGTCATCAGTAGTAAACCATAGAATCATAGGGTGTTTCGGCCTTTTATTACTAGACACCCTCCTCCATGGCGGCCAGCCGTAGGTCGATCAGTCCTCGGCCCGTGTCCCATAGCCAATTGAATAAAATGTTTTTTAATTAATTATTTATTTATTTATGTAAGTAATCATTTTAAAAGTACTATTTAAGAGAATAACCTCACTAATAATCTTAGAGTTAAACATTATTTAAACTGAGACCATTATAGTATCACCTGAACCATAATACGAGACGCACTATACGTATATAAAGAGATAGAAAGTGAAACTATATTTAAATAAAGTGAAGACTGGTAGATAACCATGACTCACCTTCTCTGCCAGTGTTCCTTTGTTAACACCGCTAGGTTTCTGGAAGCACTTGGACAGAGTGTTGCTCCGGGAAGTGTGTGGAGACCATCTAATCCCAGCGGATGACCCCAAAATCAGATCAACAAGCTTCTACTGGGTAGGTTCCGGAGGAAAATTCCTATCAAAATGACAGTAAAAAATCCCCAGCCAAACTAAGCCTTAGTGGAAGGCCAACCCAGCTCCTTACTCGGCATATTTTTCACACTGATGGTGGATTTTCAAGTTATATTGTATTTCATTCAGTGTGTCACAAACATCACGACGCAAAAAACGGCACGAGTCTATCTTTTGTCGTTTAGGAGTTATTTGTTAAAATATACTCCACATTTATGCTCCCATGATGCTCTGGGGCACAGTCGGTTATGGAGCGCCACTAAGGTAAAACATCTTGTAGGGAAGAACGCCACTAGGGTCAAAATTAAATAATTCTAACTAAAATGTCTAATAAATGTGTCTAATTTAATGTTAAGGCCACATTTGCAGCCTAAACATTTTGTATTAGGGTGAAACACAGTTGCGGTCCACCTCATTAATCTAAAAAATTGATCTTTGACCTATTTAATAATTGTGAATTAAATTTTATATTTACTTTAGTCTAAATCTAATATTCCTACGACGCATGAAATAAAAAATACAGATTGAGGATCGCTGCTAAAGTAAAAGGTTAATGTTTTTAATTAAAATATCTAATAAACGTCACTAATTTGCGGCTCAGGCCCAAGTTTCAGCCCAAACATTTTATATCAGGGTAGATTACAGTTGCCATCACCCTCGTTTGCCTAATCAGCGATGTTTGACCTATTTAGTAAATAAATTACAGAAAATATTGAGATTATGTTAGGGCCTAGTGACCTACGACGCATGTTAAATCACTTGTGCCTGAGCTTTAACGCTCTGAATGGGACAAGGTTGGACCAGCAGACGCCTATTTAGGGGTCCCGGAAGGCAGACGGGGATCAATTAAAGGATGCCACGGGACAGCATTGGGTGACAGGTAGAGACACGCAACTAGAGCCTAAGCTACCGATCGCCTTTCAGCTCGGGGTGGACTGAACCTCCGAGGATGGCACGAAATCCTGGGTCTTGTTCGGCCTACTCCTCCCTTCCGAGGGTGACACCGACCCACTAAGCTAGATCTGGGCTAATCCCAAATCATGCTCCAGACGCACGCCCACTGAACCTTGACACCGTATGCGCTTACGCCCGAGGTCTAACGTCCCGTCATATCTCCCTCGCCGATGCGCCCGAGCCCGTTTTTTTTCGGCCGCCCTAAACAACGGATCACCCGTGTCTCTCGGTCCAACCGTTACAGCACGTGCTCGTGGATAAGCAGCGAAACTGTTGTCCCCAACTAATAGGGTGCCTGGGTGGGTGTCTATATTAAAATGGTATTATCTTTTATATAGTGAGGTTAACAATTATGATAATCTTTTAACCTCTACCCACCAGGACATGGAGATGGCTTCCAACAAGGTGACCGAGGGCGGCACTGGCTGGGTTAGGTTAGGGTAAAAGAATCCGCAGACCCGGGAAAGACCCGGAACATGCGTTGTGCACGGGCCAGCCACTCAGGCCTCATTGTCAGCCTCCTCCAACATGACGGTCGACTGATGTCGCCTATTTAGAGTTTCAAAGCTAAAGGTTTCGCTTTTGAGTAAGCTGTTGTAAAGTCCCTCCATGAGCCCAAACACCCTTAGTAGGGTTGAAATTAAAATCAGGGCCTGGGGGTTACGATTCGGGGTCATTTCTAATTAGGTTTCCGACATTATACGACGCCTATGGTTAAAGTGAGGCTTAGGATTCTATATGGTGAATGCCTATGGCTTTAAGGTCATACATGAGCACCGAGTAAGGTAAGGGTTGTGGAAAGGGGGTAGGATAAAAGACAAAGAGGGAGACGGTCCCGGGACAGGGTCCAAGGCAAGGAAAGAGGGGGGTAGGGTAGGTTGGGGGATAGGTGAGGAAGACTCGGTACTCTGCAGACCTGAAAGCTGAAGTTAAAGGCTAGAGGTCAGAAAACATTAGGGTTATAGAAAATAAGGGTTCTGCTGACCTAGGGTTCTGGAATTAGGATTTTAAACGAACGGTTATGTTTAGGGTTAAAGTTTAGGTCTAGAGTTCCAAACTAACGGTTAAGTTTAGCTATAAAGTTCTGAAAGCTAAGTTCCTAATTAATGGTTATGGTTAGGTTAAAGGTTTAGGCTTACGGTTAGAACTAGCGGTTGAAGACACTGACGGTTATGTTTTGGGTTCAGGGATTGGAACGGCACAAAATTCTATTTAGGATTAAGGGTGTGAGCTAAGATTAAAGTCCCCTTTAATCCAACGATATCCTAAATGGTGAGACACGTCATCAGTAGTAAACCATAGAATCATAGGGTGTTTCGGCCTTTTATTACTAGACACCCTCCTCCATGGCGGCCAGCCGTAGGTCGATCAGTCCTCGGCCCGTGTCCCATAGCCAATTGAATAAAATGTTTTTTAATTAATTATTTATTTATTTATGTAAGTAATCATTTTAAAAGTACTATTTAAGAGAATAACCTCACTAATAATCTTAGAGTTAAACATTATTTAAACTGAGACCATTATAGTATCACCTGAACCATAATACGAGACGCACTATACGTATATAAAGAGATAGAAAGTGAAACTATATTTAAATAAAGTGAAGACTGGTAGATAACCATGACTCACCTTCTCTGCCAGTGTTCCTTTGTTAACACCGCTAGGTTTCTGGAAGCACTTGGACAGAGTGTTGCTCCGGGAAGTGTGTGGAGACCATCTAATCCCAGCGGATGACCCCAAAATCAGATCAACAAGCTTCTACTGGGTAGGTTCCGGAGGAAAATTCCTATCAAAATGACAGTAAAAAATCCCCAGCCAAACTAAGCCTTAGTGGAAGGCCAACCCAGCTCCTTACTCGGCATATTTTTCACACTGATGGTGGATTTTCAAGTTATATTGTATTTCATTCAGTGTGTCACAAACATCACGACGCAAAAAACGGCACGAGTCTATCTTTTGTCGTTTAGGAGTTATTTGTTAAAATATACTCCACATTTATGCTCCCATGATGCTCTGGGGCACAGTCGGTTATGGAGCGCCACTAAGGTAAAACATCTTGTAGGGAAGAACGCCACTAGGGTCAAAATTAAATAATTCTAACTAAAATGTCTAATAAATGTGTCTAATTTAATGTTAAGGCCACATTTGCAGCCTAAACATTTTGTATTAGGGTGAAACACAGTTGCGGTCCACCTCATTAATCTAAAAAATTGATCTTTGACCTATTTAATAATTGTGAATTAAATTTTATATTTACTTTAGTCTAAATCTAATATTCCTACGACGCATGAAATAAAAAATACAGATTGAGGATCGCTGCTAAAGTAAAAGGTTAATGTTTTTAATTAAAATATCTAATAAACGTCACTAATTTGCGGCTCAGGCCCAAGTTTCAGCCCAAACATTTTATATCAGGGTAGATTACAGTTGCCATCACCCTCGTTTGCCTAATCAGCGATGTTTGACCTATTTAGTAAATAAATTACAGAAAATATTGAGATTATGTTAGGGCCTAGTGACCTACGACGCATGTTAAATCACTTGTGCCTGAGCTTTAACGCTCTGAATGGGACAAGGTTGGACCAGCAGACGCCTATTTAGGGGTCCCGGAAGGCAGACGGGGATCAATTAAAGGATGCCACGGGACAGCATTGGGTGACAGGTAGAGACACGCAACTAGAGCCTAAGCTACCGATCGCCTTTCAGCTCGGGGTGGACTGAACCTCCGAGGATGGCACGAAATCCTGGGTCTTGTTCGGCCTACTCCTCCCTTCCGAGGGTGACACCGACCCACTAAGCTAGATCTGGGCTAATCCCAAATCATGCTCCAGACGCACGCCCACTGAACCTTGACACCGTATGCGCTTACGCCCGAGGTCTAACGTCCCGTCATATCTCCCTCGCCGATGCGCCCGAGCCCGTTTTTTTCGGCCGCCCTAAACAACGGATCACCCGTGTCTCTCGGTCCAACCGTTACAGCACGTGCTCGTGGATAAGCAGCGAAACTGTTGTCCCCAACTAATAGGGTGCCTGGGTGGGTGTCTATATTAAAATGGTATTATCTTTTATATAGTGAGGTTAACAATTATGATAATCTTTTAACCTCTACCCACCAGGACATGGAGATGGCTTCCAACAAGGTGACCGAGGGCGGCACTGGCTGGGTTAGGTTAGGGTAAAAGAATCCGCAGACCCGGGAAAGACCCGGAACATGCGTTGTGCACGGGCCAGCCACTCAGGCCTCATTGTCAGCCTCCTCCAACATGACGGTCGACTGATGTCGCCTATTTAGAGTTTCAAAGCTAAAGGTTTCGCTTTTGAGTAAGCTGTTGTAAAGTCCCTCCATGAGCCCAAACACCCTTAGTAGGGTTGAAATTAAAATCAGGGCCTGGGGGTTACGATTCGGGGTCATTTCTAATTAGGTTTCCGACATTATACGACGCCTATGGTTAAAGTGAGGCTTAGGATTCTATATGGTGAATGCCTATGGCTTTAAGGTCATACATGAGCACCGAGTAAGGTAAGGGTTGTGGAAAGGGGGTAGGATAAAAGACAAAGAGGGAGACGGTCCCGGGACAGGGTCCAAGGCAAGGAAAGAGGGGGGTAGGGTAGGTTGGGGGATAGGTGAGGAAGACTCGGTACTCTGCAGACCTGAAAGCTGAAGTTAAAGGCTAGAGGTCAGAAAACATTAGGGTTATAGAAAATAAGGGTTCTGCTGACCTAGGGTTCTGGAATTAGGATTTTAAACGAACGGTTATGTTTAGGGTTAAAGTTTAGGTCTA